>QXTE01000195.1:1363708-1498588 GCA_003942145.1 Platysternon megacephalum | reverse complement strand
TGGGTTTAGACCCCATTGGGAGTTGGGCATCTGAGTGCTAAAGACAAGCACACTTCTGTGAGCTGTTTTCAGGTAAACCTGCAGCTTTGGGGCAGGTAATTCAGACCCTGGGTCTGTGTTGGAGCAGACGGGTGTGTCTGGCTTCAGCAAGACAGGGTGCTGGAGTCTTGAGCTGGCAGGGAAAACAGGAACAGAGGTAGCCTTTGCACATCAGTTGGCAGCCCCAAGGAGGTTTCTGTGATCCAACCCATCACAGTATCACCATCTGAACTACACCTCTACCCCTATATAATGCTGTCCTCAGGAGCCAAAAAAATCTTACCGCATTATAGGTGAAACCGCGTTATATCGAACTTGCTTTGATCCGCTGGAGTGCACACACACACACCCCCCCCCCGGAGCACTGCTTTACCGCGTTATATCCAAATTCGTGTTATATCGGGGTAGAGGTGTATTTGTATTATGCACATTTTTAAGGCATCAATCAATAAGAATATAAATTCAGAAGGAATTTTCAATATAGATTTTTAGAAATAATGTCACTAGGAGTTGTCACTCTCACTGGGAAGCTGCCATTTGAACAACTGTATTGTACTTCCCAGCAGCAGGACACATGGTAGGTAGCATCCCCATTACAATGCATTGGAAAACAAGGTTTAAAATTAGTGGTAAGTAATAAGTGTTCTTTACATTTGAGTTTGGGTGTTTTTTATTATTTTGGTTATTTTAACAGCTGGTTGTTAAATAACCAAAGTATTTTGTAGTTCCAGAATTTGCTTTACAACAACTTTGGCATACTCTAATCACCAGTGTTTTCACATGGGAAAGTCAACGTTTTCAGTCGTACTAGGCATCACATTGTCAAGACCGAGTTTTCTTGTTTGATCCCAAATTATTTAAAACTAGTATTTCAAACAAATTTTGTTTAGGAGTTACTCCTCTGTGTAATTGGAAGTAATTTTTAGAATCTCTTATATTACAAGGGAGTTTGCAGGACAATTCTCTTGGCTTTAGGGTATGTCTATGCTGGGAAAGGTACCAAAATAGCTATTCCAGAGTAATTATTCCAGGGATAGTTGTTTCAGTATAAGCTCCAGAATAAGAGCGTCCACATGAGGGCTTATACTGAAAGAACTATTGGAATAATTATTACCTGAATAGCTATTTTGGTAAGTTTTCTGACGTAGATAAGCCTTAGTCTCTGTAATAAGAACAGGACAGTACAGCTCACTTTTGCAATCCTTGGATGAAATCCTGGCCCCACTGAAATCAATGCGTTTTGCCATTTGTTAGTGATTCACCCCTTTTGTCCAGTGACAGAACTGCTCAGAAGGCGACAGCTTAGGCTTGGTTATAACAAGAGAGAAACCTCTGACATACCCATAAACTGAGATGAATGGGCAATAATAATGACCATATGTCCATCCTACAAACCAAAAGTAAAGCCAGCGTCTTAGAAATGAATCTCATGGTCCAAAGGCTCTAAAATGACTTTAGCAACAAGACTCAAAGGGGAATTCAAATAAAACCTGACACATGCATATGAAATGTAGCCCTTCTTCCTAGGTTACCTGAAGCACAACCCCACCAAAAGGAAAGCCCCTGCCTACACTTTTAAGGGGGCAAGGCCCTCGCTCCGTGAAGCCTGTTCTCCGGGTCCTCGTTACTACATGGAACCTGCAATGACCAGGAAGGGAAAGGAAGCTGCCCCAGCTTATACCATGTGTGGGCGCCCCAAGGTGAAAACTGAGGTCACACCTGGCCCAAGTGAGTAATATTTCTTTCAACCGTTTATTCAAGGTGAGGATAATGTGCCTATGGGTGTCCTTTGTTAGGGGATTATAAACCACACCAAAATGAGGGATGGATGTTTTCAAATGGAAAGTAACAGCTCCAGCATTTGAGGGTAGGATGTGGAAGGAACAACAACATGGGTGGTAGGCTCAGGATTCAAGGAAGGGCAGTGCAGGGCCACAGGGCTGGGAAGAGGGGAACAGCAGTGCAGGGGGTTGGGAGCAGGATGGAGGAGAACTGGCAAAGCAGGACGATGGGTCTGGGATGTAGGGGCAAATGGCAGTGCAGCATGATGTGGTTGGTTGGGACACTGCAATTTTGCACAGACTGAACCTACAGATCAAACCGCCTGTTTGGCATGAAAGGATCACTGTTGTTGCTTTGCTCATCTCTTGTCTAGGCGATTATTCACCAGAGAAGTCAAAAAAGCATGTTTATGAATCTGCTCCTGTGCACTCCATGTCATTCAGGACTAGGAGCTTCAGTGTAGACAGCACTCCAGGTAAAATCCAACAACTAATAAAGGAAACCGATCTAGGAGTCCCGTAGTTGCCACCTGGCCTAAAAGCCAGAAAGAAAGTGAAATTCCTGAGCCTGACTCCACAGCAAAGTATTATAATGAAGGAAGAAAGCTTTGGTAATGGCATGTGTAGTTTGAACTTGGGGCTCTTAGCCATGAACTAGAGATGGTCCTGAGCTTAATATGGTTGTCCTCTACACTGGTTACAATATAGTTCCAATTTGTAGTGCAAATGGAACCTTAACAGTGTTCTGTAACTGGGCTTAAGACTTGCTCACATCCAAAGCTTTCGCTCAGTTACAGTACATGGTTAAGGACAGCCCTGTCTACACTAAAACAGAAATCATGTCTTAAATGAGTCAATGGACATGCATGTTATAACAAGACTGTATCCCACTTGTATTTGTAGTGGAGATGGGCTCTTAGAGACAATTTAACTGATTCAGTATCAAAAGAGGTGAAAGTTGAAGAAACCAAATTCTTCCTCTCAATTAACAAGGGGCAATAGGGGACAGAAACCAACAGGAATATTTCCAGGGGAGGAAAAAAAAATACTGAAAACACTCAATGCTCATGTGACAACTCTCAGAGTTACTAGACATTGATACCACAGCCAGGCAGCTTATGTCTCAAAATTGAGAAGAACTCCTTTGGCACAGAGGTATAAAAGCTCACTAGAAGTCAGTGTTACACCCAGACTTTGAGACATACTATCATCAAGATTAGTAGGCCAAAATATGACCTAACTTTATCTTCCTATATCTGTTTGAAATGCATATGCAATTCCTTTTACCTACACTTTAAATATCAGCAAATAATTAGCAGCACAACTATCAAAATAAATAGGGGTTATCACATGACAAACTCCATAATATGTCTTGAAAAAATGTCCCATTATATGAGTATAGTTTTAGAAAAATGTTTCAGTGTTCTTTTATGAAAAAATGTCTGAAAAAACCCAGGTCGCTACAGATGAGTTAGGTTTACTTCATCAGCAAGAAAAGTATCAAATGTGCAGAGATGAGACAGAAGAGATACAGGTTGATCAAAAATAGTGGCCACGGATCAATCATTTAGACAGATCCAAAACAACATAATGCTTATTGTTGTACCACTTTCAGAGCAATGTCTACATATCATCACTATGCAACTGTTTCTCTACTACTTTTGGTTCTCTCAGATAGCTAACACCCTGTCTACAATCATAACAATGTTTGTGAGCAACAGCAAAATAGATGTGCCCAAACCTTGTATAATACAGTTTGGTTTTCTTTGCATAGACAGAACCCAAACATTACTGGGATAGCACCTAGGAGCCCCAGTCATGGAACAGGACCCCCTTGTGCTGAGTGCTGTACAAACAGAGAAAAAAAGGTTGTCACTTCCCCAAAAAGCTGACAATCTAAGTGTAAGATGAGAGACAACAGGTGGACACAGACAGAATGAGGAGCACAAGGAAACGACATTAGTCGGCATGATAGTCATCACCTCAGTACACCAGCTTCCCATCTGTTACCACATTTTTGTGTGTGGACATAACAGTAAAGGAGAGTTTTAAGGATGGATTTGAAGAAGGACAAAGAGGTGGCTTGGCAGATATTTACAGGGATCTCCTCAGGCATGATGGGCAGACTGGTAGGAAACACAAAAGTGCTTGTTTGAAAATGTAAAACGTGAGCATTAAAGGCTGGTATAATTGGCAGAACAGAGGCGGGCGTCGTTAGACATCTCAATAGCATATGAGAAATGATGGGTAGCATGGAGAAAAGCCACAAACAGCCTTGAAAGTGAAGACAAGTAGTTTGTGTTTCATGTGATGGAGAAGGGGGAGCAAGAGGACAGATGAAAAGAGGTGGCATGGACAAAGCCAGAAAAATGATCTGTACAACAGCAAAACATTATGATCATGTTACGTGAACTATGTTACAACCTTGAAAAGATCAAAATAAGTCCTGTTCACAGAGGCAAAAACCAAATCGCATTACAGTCCCATTAAGCCACAGCAGGTTTGTCATTTGCTGCCCCAACATAGTTGGGATTGTTGTGTAGATGGGACCGGAGATTTATGGTAGAACAATTTGTAATTATTGCATAAAATTTGTAATAACTTCTCTTTAAATTGTATAATGTTTATTATTTTTCAATGTTATGTGAAGTACATCCTCTTATACCCAGAACAGTTATCGGGGGCAGCTTTAAAAGTGCCGCTCTACTCTCAAAAGCCACTATAGTGTCCCAGGGACTCCAGTGTAAATTAGATCAGCCCACAATTAAAAGATGTGATTTTTTTTTTTAAACTGCCAGCCCCACAAACTCAGCCTGGGTTCTAAACTTCAAGCTGTATCCTTGGATGGAGCAGAAGGCTTTTTAATTCCATTGTTCTTTGAGTGATTGTTCACATGGATTCTACTCTTGGTGCACATGCATCCTAGGTGTACGATCTTAGATTATTTTGCCCAGCAGTGTTTGCTGGAGCCGCACATGTGCCCTGAGTTCCCTTGTGCCCCTAACCCAAGGGCATAAATCATATGTGGTGAACCAGGTCCAAGAGTCTCTCATTTCCTTCTTATCTGTGGCAGTGAGAATGAACCCCCACTGTGTCCACCTGCTTCTCTGCAGCATCGTGTTTGTTTTGTTGCCCACTGGCAACACACCAAAAAGTTCTGATTTCAGTCAGGTTCTGGTTTTTAGGCACACCTGTATTGACTGTTAAAAGAGCACCAATATTAGCCATTAAACCTGCAGACAGTATCTCTCTTCGTAATGATCCTTCAGCAACCGGTGCTTCTGTACAGGCAACCTTGAAACCATGTTGCTCAGTGCCCAGCACTGGTCCCTAGTGTGTTGGTACTCAGCATATATAGTACTGAGTGATTTATCTGTGGCTTGGTACCAGTCTCCTCTCCTTGAGTGGCTGAGGATTCACCAGCTACTGACGCATCAGTACAGCAGGTAAAGGAGACAGCTCCAGTACCAACCTCACCCCCTATCCAGCGGAGGAGAGCACAACAGAGCCAGGATGTTCCTGACAGTACAGCTCCTCCCTTGGAAGAAATGTACTCCTTTACTTCATCCCCATCAGGGCATAACAGGGACTCCTCTCCTATGCACTCTCCTTTCCCTGCTTTGGAAATGCCACCGGAGCCACGAAGAAACTCTAAGGAAGTATGTGTAAGGAACAGCAGGAAATGACCTAATGTTCATAGGGAAAATCATTCCTGGTGCCACCTTCCCTAGTACCTATACTCATATCAGCCTGCATTCTACCGGACACATGGGGTAGGATACATGACTCAGTGCCAGACTTCACTTGTGCTCCATGAAAGAGTATCTATTCAATAGACACCACATGCTCCCACAAAAAGTCCTCTCCCCCTTCAACTGGTGATAAGACCCAATCGAGGTATGCAAGGGGATACTCTGTTCGGCACCTCTACCTACCAAGACATTAGCGATAAAAACCTTCACTTGGGGATGGAGGACTCGTCTAAATCACCCTCAAACTAAGGGCCTATGATCCCCCCCAGGAAGCTCATCTTCACATAAACATCCTAGAGCTCAGAGCTATCTGCCTTCATGCAAAGTACACCTACCGCTACTCTAGGAATCTATGATCCAAGCGCTGACAGACAACCCCACAGCTACTATGTCAACAGACAGGGGGAGCAAGACTGTCTCCACTGTGGAGTTGGGTGCATTCCAGATCAAATCACACCAGTGGCGCTGCACTTTCCTGGCCCTCAAAACATTGTGGCAGATTGACTTAGCAGGTAGTTCTCAAACAACCAGGAGTGGTCTATCAAAGACTTAGTTCTGCAGAACATCTTTCACATGTGGCAATTCCCAGAAATAGAAGTGTTTGCTACAGACCAGAGCAACAAAACATCAGGCATTTTGCTCCTGAGGTGGTTCAAGCCTAGGCTCCTTGACACTGGGATGAACATATACCTTTCTGCCAATTCCTAAGATACTGAGGGCTCTGAGAAAATTCAGGCAAGACGCAGTTGATTATGATGACACATCTTGAAGAACTGCAGTTAGTGTAAGGTAAGTAACCGTTCTTTTCATTCAGCATGCCAGCCTCACCACCCATGAGCACCAGCAGTTCAGACTCCAGATGCCTACCCTTATTCCAGGACAGAAAAGGGCCAGGGAATGTGAAAAAGAAATATCCCTCCTTCTCTCCAGCATCTGTTGAAAGCCTCTCTCCAATATGATGCTCCCTCTAATCCCTGGGGATTCACACTGTACATAACTATCATGGTTTCCCCCCCAGGTCCTGGCGCATACACTATCCCTCAGATGATGGGACCCAACACAGTGGACAAAACTGCTAGCCCTTGTTATTCCATGAAATGGAAGAGTAAGCTTGGTCGCTTTGATGAGGATCTCCATAAGGTAAGCTGCTTTTCCATTTCCTCTCCAGCTGCTCTCATTGACAACCAGTGGTCAGTCACTGCCTCCAAGACTGAAGGCCTCTAAGCATTGGTGGGTTCTTTCCTAGTACTTGAAGAGATACAAGTGTTCTGCAGCATGAACAGATACAAGTGCTGCAGCTGAAGACTGGCAGTAAACATAGCTGTTCTTAGTAACTGCATCATTGGCAAGTCAGGGCTCTAACTGTATTTGCAGCAAATACGTGTCTAAGGGCTTCATCCAAAACCCATCAAAATCAATGGGAATCTTTCCAATGACTACCATAGTTTTCAGATTAGGCCTAGTTCTTGTGCTATGCCTAAGCACCATGTTGCCTGAACTCCATCTGGAAAAGGAGTTTGAATTGGGATGAGGACAAGAAATGTGTTAAGGAAGAGAAGTTCAGATATGAAATTTCACATCAGAACACACATATTGCAATATATTTTTTATGTTCTAGAGGAAAAATCTTTTGCTCCAGTGTTATAGTTACTGAGTATTTTGACATCTTATTGTGCATATGCAGTAGCAACATTTCAAACTCAAATTTCTCTGCCATCTCCAAAGAATTTTTCTTACTGAAATACCTACAGTGATCCATGTCCCCAGACAATAAGTATGTGTAAAAAGTCTTTCTAAAATACCCAGTAATAGTAATTAAAATGTCAACAATTGCCCGCAGTAAACACAGCAGCATCTGAAGGACCGCAGCTTTCTTACAATAGCAAATAATTGTTACATCTCAGATGCAGCTGTGTGGTAAGATTTGGAACATGATTTTTTTTTTTTTTTATTAGCATTGTTAAACACAATGAGAGGTGTGGGAAAATAAAATTGACATCTTGCTCAAGCTTATTTTCTGGAAATAATGATCCCTCTAGGTAGAAGGCTGTAGCAACATTCCTAGTGCCACCTACCAAACTAATCATCAGATTTCATGCCTATGACTACATCATACTAAGTGAAATAAGACTGTGTAGCTGAATACCATGGAACGTTACATATTTACAAAATGATTATTTTTGTATTAGATGAAAAATGATCATGTACAGATTCTTGCTAATTATCTAAAACCTACTGAAAACACTGGGCTTTTAAACAAATCTTTTATTATAAGCCATATATAAAAGCCAGTGAAGATCACAGGTGCCTAACGCTTGCAGAGACAGAACAATGGCACTTTCATTTCAGTTTGAGCCACTGTCCCCTTGCACTCTGTCAAAAGTGAAGTGGCTCAGGCTAATAAGATTTCAGACATCTAATGTAAACTTCTAAAGAACATGACACTGTTGAGAGGGGAAACTTGCCCTTCTGCAAAAAAATAAAATAAAATAAAAAATTGTTAAAATTAATTGTTACAGATAAACCTATGCACCTCTCATAGGAAATTGGGGATATTGAATGTAGCCATTTTCAATGGATGATTCCATTGACTCTCTTACAGACCCCGGGTCCAGCTGCATATAAAAAGACAGACGTTGATGTGTACAAAAAGAGAGCCCCCAAGTACAGCATGAGCTCCCGGACTAAGCCTGCAGGAACTGTTAGACATCCTGGACCAGGAGACTATTATCCCGGAAAGGTAAGCCAGAGAGATCTAGAGAGTAATTTACTTGAGTCAGAGGACAAACAGTCGCAGGCTACAGGGCTGGTTTGTATTTAAACTCCTTGAGTTGACAAGTCTTGATTTAGAGCTATCACGAAAACTTTTTCCAGCAGAGTTCAGCATATAAAAATCCAGATTCATATAGCAAGGACAAGATCCTTCAATATATCAATGCATTAAGATGAGTATTGGTAAGAAGGGACATAAATCTGCATGGAAGAGCTACAATTAATGTTTTACATTACTGCCCCGAAGAGGCCATGTTGGAACAAGTCAAAGTTAAATTTAAAAAAACCACATCCCAAAATATTAATGCATTATTGAGACAGATTAATTGCAGAGAGCCAAGAAACTGGACAGGTTTCTTTGAGAAATCCTTGTGCATATCAATTCCAGCAGGATCTTTCATTCCATCTGTCTAGGTATGTATTCATCAGATATCTGAGCCTACATGAGCACATGTACAAAAGCACATGTACAAAAATACAAAATAATATATTTGTGCATCTGAGATTAAAGGAAAAGGTATTGTTTAAACAAATAGAACTCAATCATTTCACTGTCAGCTGCTGTTGTAGGCGCATAAACTTGTATGATTGATACGTGGACTCAAAGACAAACCATCAGCAATAGAATCATTATTGAATTATACCCAAGCACACACTTTGATGTCTCCTTGGATAACTGCAACCTCATTTTCTCAGATCCTGAGTAGTACACTGCGTAACCATCCACTGTAATGAAATGGCCACAACCATTCCATCACAGCTCTGAGATTCCACATATTTCTTATATCTTTCCAATTCTTTGGTCAACATGGAGAGATTCCCTTCACCCATACTCTTCGCATTCCATGTGTCAACTCTGATCATTCATTTACAAAGGTTCAAGTCACTCTTCCTTGGTGCAAACATCAGGTTCATCCTGAAGGATTTGGTACAGCACCATCATAGCTGCAACTGGTACTCTTAATGGCCAGAACCTCCTCCCCCAGTATAGTTTGTTGTGCTTTCTAACCTGGGGGTCTTGCCATCCAGCACCACATGGAGATTAATGTTTCACCTTTGTTCTAGCATGGAAGTACAGAAGGTGGTTTCCTGTTGACTCCCCTCTAGTTTTTAGCTGCTGTTGATTAAATACTTGATTGAACTTTTCCACCTTTCGACGGCATTTCCTCCATCAGGGTTCCATTACCCTCCCCAGGCACTCATCCAGCCAAAACACTGGCATGAAATGTGCCAAGTTACTTGAATGCCAAGTTACTTGAATGCCACTCTGCACCCAGCACCAGCCAATTGGACTACTTTTTGTCTGGTCCCTACCCTTTGACTTGTCCAGCTTGGGTGGCTCTATCAGGAGATAAAGCTCCTGCTGGCATAGTTATCAAGCTCATTGGAATATGCAAGCCTTCCCACCATGCCAAGTTGTAGTGCCCAGGGAAGGGTTCTATGAATGGTGAAGTTGGAAGTGTAAGCTCTCATGAAGCTTACTGAAACAATGGTTTTGGTTTACAAAATGAGAAAGGAGGGCGTTTAGTTGAATTCTGCTGCTCTCATCACCTGGTCTTTACAAACACCATCTTCACCCATCACCCTACACATTTAAACACATAGAAGTAATCTGAAAGTATGTCAAAGAACCAAATTGTCTATCTAATGGACACAGCAATGTTGGAGATAGAGCATCCAATGGATACAGACTGACTTGGGGAGACCACCAACCGTTAGCCTCAAACATAAACTGAAAAAAGATAAGATGTTCGGCAGGTCCACTACATTTGGATCGGTCCGGAATCAACAAAAACTACATGACTTCTGTCCAAAATGGGTTTGAGGGATTGTCACAGGTAAAAGAGAACAACCTGAATAAACTTTGGAATAACATGAAAACTATCATGCTCAAAGCTGCCCAATTATACATTCTGAAAAGTCAGTGTCGCAGTGCACCACAGATGACTGAGAAATGGCTTGAGCAGGTGGAACAATAATGCAGAATGAAAAAGAATGTCTTAGAGACTTAAGAATGAAAGAGAGAGTACAAGGAACTAAACAGATCCAAAGGCAGATTAGATGAGACAACAGTGAATACATCAGGGCAAAATGCATGGAACTTGCGAACCACAAAGAGAGTAATAATACAAAAAATTTGTTCACAGAGGTTAGACTTCTTACCAAAAAGTTTTCCCTGCAATTGAACATAACAAAAGATCATGATGGCAGAATCCTCACTGAAAGTGATATCAAATTCTGAAGGAGAGATTACTTTGCCAATCTTTATGGTTCATTAGAGCCACTCAGAATATAGGGCAACAGAAAGGAGAGTACAGAGCCAGAGCCATCAATCCCACAAGAGGAAGTGGTGTGTACTATTATGAAAATGAAGCCAGGGAAAATACCATGGGAAGGTAAAGTACCAGCAGAACTGTTTAAAGTGACTTGTGCCTGCTGTACTGATCTCATGTGGAAAATTTCCAACCACGTATGGATGACTCGAAATTGGCCAGACAACTAGATGAAAGGGAGTCTTTCTGCCATTACCAAAGAAAGGAGACATAACAGAGAATAACAATTGTATCCTCAGCCGGATATCACAATTGACCAAAGTTTTGCCCCACATAATCCAGGATTGCATGAAGCAAATGACAGAAGCAGAACTACCACCACCACCACAACTTGTTTTCAGAGAGGAACAAGACACACGTGATCAAACTGTGAACGTCAGTCAGTCACATCATTGAAAAATGCAGGGAGTACAACCAACCATTGATCATGTGTTTCATGGACTACTCAAAAGTGTTCAATACTGTCCAACTTGATCATCTTTGGAGGATAATGGCAGATTTGCAAGTCTCTACCTTCAACAACAGACCACACTGCTGCAGGCAATAGCTAGTGGTTTTCCACTGGGCTGTGCGCGAGACAAGGGTGTAGTCTGTCCCAAACTTTTTCAAGAGGTATGCAGAATGAAACAAACCCTGGAAGATTTTGATAAAGTGGAAGGAGCTGGGATTTCCATTGGTGGACCCCCTCTTAACTGACCTTAGATATGCCAATGACAACACCTGTTGCTACAACCACTGGTGGAATGTAATGAATGCTGGAACCTGTAAAAAGTTAGTGAGGAATATAGACTATCCCTGAATACTGTAAAAATGAAGTGCATGTATGTTGACACGATTAACAAAAACAGGATGAAAGTGGACATCATGATTAATAGTCAAATTGTAGAGGTAACAGATGAATTCGGTTACCTGGGATCATACATATCCAACCAAGAAGGCTGTTCAAAAGAAAGTGGAAGAAGATTAGGAATGGATTGCTCAGCCATGGCCTCCCTCACTAAAGTTTAGAAAAAGCATGACATCTCAAAATGTCTGAAGGTTTGATTGGTGAAAAGCTTAATTTTCCTCAAGAGCGACCTATAGATGTGAATTATGGGTAATGAATGTTGGCAAGTAAATGAAAACTGAAGCCTTTGAGATGTGATGCTGGC
Organism: Platysternon megacephalum; assembly: GCA_003942145.1. Lineage (NCBI taxonomy): Eukaryota > Metazoa > Chordata > Testudines > Platysternidae > Platysternon > Platysternon megacephalum. The sequence goes on along the minus strand of QXTE01000195.1, from coordinate 1,486,760 downwards.
AAAGATTCCTGCATATCTCCTGGATGGAAAATACGACAAATGCTTAAATTAGCAGCATTGTTAGAGAGAAGCAGACCATGTTGTTGGAAATCAACAGGTGTAAATTTATATCCTTTGGTCACATCAGGCACAGAGATGGAAATAATCTTGATAAAGTTATCCTGGAAGGAATGGTGGCAGGTCCTCATAATAGGGGACGACTGGGAAGGAGATGGAGGAACGGTATGTGGCCGATCAGTGAGAGGACAGCTGCTGAGTGTTCGAAGCTAGTGATGGATTGAGAAGGCTTCTGAAAAGTCTGCTGTGATGTCACCAATATTCAGACATGAATAAATAGATTTTATTTAAACAAATGCACAAGTTTATTTACGTAAACATTTGAAAAGCAGCATCAAAATTAGTGCATCTTCTTTCACCTGTATTGATTTTTTACAATTATAAATCACATTTGCTTATATATAGAAGTGCCTGAAGTATCCTAAAGTGGCAGCTTTAGAAATTTACAAACTAGTTTGGGGATCATTTTAATCTGCCACTGCTGTCCCCTAATGATGAAATGTGGCAACTATTTTTACAGCATAATATATTGTAACAATGCAGAGTTTAGAAAAGGAAGTCAGATATACTGTACCCTATTGAAACTAAAAGGAGGAAGGCAGAATTATCCCAGTTGGAAATGTGGCCAAGATACTGCAAATTGCAAACTGTTTCATAAAGTGCCAGTGGGATTTTTAATAACCACACAGAGAAAAGCCCTAGTTTAAGTTTCACCTGAAAGATGCACTTGGCAATTACTATGTCACTCTGCCCTGTGCTGTGTCATCATAACACACACACCTTTCTTTCAGTAATGCAAGTTATATGTACAAGGGGACATAATTAAGAATAATTAAAAATATTTCAGTTAGAAGCCAGCTCAAGCTGGAATATAGGATTGGAAGTATTTTGAAATTTGGGTAAGTACCGATAGACTACAACTTCACAGCTCATCCCTAATGCTAATTGTGTATGTGTGTGTGTGTTTGGGGGTATTAAATAAAAAACAAAACTGTTTTTAAAGGGACCATAATACTCATCGCTGGTCTAAGAAAAAAGCACAGGAACTCTTAACCCAAATGGCAGTAATGTCAAAAGTTATTATAGAAACAACTGATTAGAGGGTGTTGGAATAAAAATACCAACTTAATGGGAACAGTTAAATGCATTCTAGCAACAATAAAAGGAGAGAGGCATAAAGTGGACAAGGTGGGATCTATAGGAGTATCTGGGTAAGTAAACCTCACAAACTATTAGCATTTATGAGAAATCTATTTCATAAAGAAACTGATGCAGGGTGNCAACCCTGAACCCCCCGCTGCACCCCTCCTGCACCCCAACCCCCTGCCCTGAGCCCCCGCCACACCCCAACCCCCTGCCCTGAGCCCCCTGGGGGCAGGGAGGGGGCAGAGTTGGGGTGGGGATTTCGGGGAAGGGGTTGGAATGGGGGCAGGGAAGGGGTGGGAAGAGGCGGGGCAGGGGCGGGGCCTCATGGAAGGGGTGGAGTGGGGGCGGGGCCGAGGGCGGCAGGGGGGGAGGTGTCAGTAAATGCGGCCCTCGGCCCAATGTACTAGTCCTCATGTGGCCCTCGTAGTCATTTGAGTTTGAGACCCCTGGTGTAGTGCATCCAGAAGCAACAAGGCTACTTATCCATGGGAAGAAGCTGCACTTTCAGACTGCCAACATCAACGGTCAAACAACACCAGACACCCCTCATCTTATTAGGAAATTTTGCAACATTTAATCCCGAGTTCAGAAAAGCTGATTAGAATAGTTGAAGAGCAATCTGGCTGTGTGATCTAGACAGTCTGTGCACCAACCTGCCCCTTCAGTTACAAACTTTCTTTTCACTGAAAGGAATCTAGTAAAAGGGACGTGTGGGTGACGATAGGTGACCTGGACTGTCCAGATCTTTTACTTGATTGGGGAGGTTATGTAGCATAGAAAGTAGAAACTAACAAACCTAATGCTAGTTAATGGTGAATATCCTGATTTGTTGTATTTACTTTTCCATCTCCAGATAACACTGACCAAGCCTTGTGCCCCAGTTGTTACCTTCGGAATCCGACACTCTGAGTATACAATGCCTTTGATAGTGGATGTCTATTGACCTTCACGCAAGCCGCCTTACAGAAACTACATTTATTTTTCTATATCATGTTGCTTTATATTTTAAAGCTGCCAGTTTTTATACAAGTTATCTTATAATTAACAATCATCTATCTTCAAACAAGTAAGTTTCTACAAGTTCTAGCACTAAAGGATGACAAATATTCAGAAAATGATCACTTGCAATATTTTAACTTGCCTCTGGCTATGAAGGAATTTTCCATATCCCCCCTTAATGAAGAGGACATGCTGAAGCTAGCAGTATTACCCTGGCATGTGGATCTTGCTGTATATACCTGCTGAGAGTCTGAACCCTGGCACTAGTGGATTGCAGCATCTGGATCCTGTGTTCCAGAAACTGGGAATTCACAACTGTATACATAAAGAGTCAGTCAATTTTGTACTACTGAGCTATTTTGTTGTTTGTTTACTCCTGTGATAACCCTCACTGTATGTGTCATTTATCCCTTTTATTGTGTTCTATTGCAGTATCAGCATGTAAAGAAAATAAATCAGGGAGTCAGTATTTATCATGTCAAAGTAGCTGAATACTTCAATCTACCTTTAGATGGAATTACAGACTAAAGTTTAAAGGGATACTGTGTGGTTAAAACAAGTTCTTACACGTGTTACATTTTTAGATTATTAAAACAAAACTTTAACAATTTAAATGGGCTTTTCACCACTCATTCCTAGTTTACATTTTCCTCTTCACTAATCTTGGATAATGGGGACGGGGGGCAGATGATTAGAACCACTTCTGGTTCTTATGCCTTAGCAAAATATTGCCATTTTAGAATTGCTAGAAAATATTAAAATCCTAAATTAAAAAAAAAAACTTTTCATTAAATTTAAGAACAAAGTTTCATTAGAATTTTTTTAAACAAAGTAAGCCTAGATTGCCAAACAACATCCCCTTAACCTAGGAGAAGCGCTGTTCTTGCTCTCTCAGTTGGATGGCTGTGAACATGCAGCGCCTTGCAAGGTCCACATGCAGGCCAACCATAACTGCAGGCTGCACTCAGGAAGCACAAGAACTATTCCAGAGAAGCATACTGCCCTAAAGAGGAGGAGGTGGAGCTATGGACACACTGCAGCTACACATCATCACTTGGAGTAGGCCTGACACAGCAGGGGAGGGAAGTTGCTCCTGTTGAAGTGGTATAGAAGTAGATATTCTCCTCCTGAATTATAGGGGAAAATTCTGTCTCTGTGAGGCTTCCTCCCCAAGCTCCACGCAGAAATGGTGCAACTCTGCACCATCCCTTGCTATGAGCAGTGCCTGAGTGCCACAGCTGAGCCCAAAGAAGTTTAACACAATTATTGGGAAGGACAAATTGTCTGCCCTACTTAACCAAGCTGGGAACCCCAACAGTCCCTTCCCCCATTTATTTTGTTCTCTCAAAGTTTTACTTAGCCTTTCAAGGCAAGGTTAGTGTGAAGGTGGTGATGGGGAAGCAAACTGTTGGACTCCAGAGGACAATGCTGACCTTTATTTTAAAAATATTTTTAAACTAAAATTTCAAAACAAGAAGTCATTTTGAATCAAAAATCAAAGTACTTCATTCCAAAAATGAAAAAAATTGGGACAAAAGTGTCAAACAATCCATTGAAACCCAGGGGAAGTATTGGTTTTGACAAATCAGCATTTTCCAACTACAAAAATTGTTTAAAAGTTCCTGACCAGCTCTATTACTGACTCCTGAGCAAGATGGGTGATTTGTACTTTAGTGGTCATTTTTCCTCTTCATCCCAGAAGTCAGTGGGGGACAATTTCTCTTCTTCTTTATGGATACATGCAGATCCTATAGGGTGCTATCTTGTCACACCTTCTGGTCTAATGCATCTTAGAGCTTGGATGTAATCTCCACTGTCCATTGTAGTGAGTATTGTATTATTGATGATTGTGCATCAATGCAGGTTCCAAGGCAATAGGTTCTATAAAAAGTTAATCATGTACATGTTTGGAAACTGGCTAGTATAATACAGCTTTGGACCATGATAAGAACATACATATAACATTACTGGTGCAGCATCTTAAGACAGTACAACTTTATTCACACCATAAAAAGCAAAATAAAGAGATCATTGCTCTGGCAAGAATTAGAGTGCTTTGGAGTTTTTTGGTCAGGAAAGATTTGCTTGAGGGAATCAGACGGAATAGTCAAATGAGCCACCCAAATTTTTTAAGCATGTAAAATGAGCTCAGAACAGCCAAGTCTTACCAAAGACAAGAATCAAACAGGACTGAGTCAACTGAACCAAGAGCCAGAACGGATCATCACTGCATCCTTCTCCCTCCATCCATATTGCACATTCTACCTTTGGAACAGGATAAGGACACAAGTTACAGTACATCAACTAGTACATTAGAAAATCAATATTCAAGGTAAGAAGCAGATTAAGAAAACTGGATCTAATTCCGCAGAAGGATCAATGTTCTGTGGCTTGTAAGAGAGGAATTCTTCACTATCACACAGTGTCATTTGTCAGGATCAGACAATATACACAGGGATTAGGGAATATGAATTTGTTTGGGGAGAATAACTGTATAGAGGATATGTTCTTTGGTCCTAGAGAGGTGGCTACATCAAGAGGAATAAGAGATTGCCTTGCTTGATGATTGGCTCTCTTACAAGAGAATCCAGAGAAGCCCTTGGAACAAATAATATACACTACAAAACAATTATGGTAGAGTTGTTTTGTACCATAAGAGCCTTTTAAAATAATGTGTAGAGTTTTGGGTATTTTTTTTTAAACAATAGCAGTATTTTTAGAATGGTTTATTATAACTGGAGGCAGATATAAATAATTCAGATGGGAGAACATACATGGGTTGGAATGAGAGGGGAAGCGACAAGGTCAATGAAAGGGAGAGAAGGGTGATTTGGGATGAGCATTCTTAACCAGCATACAGTACAGAATAAAGATGTAGTGCTGAAAGATCAAACACATCCTTCATCCACATAGCATTCTAATGCACAGAATTATGTAGAATCATCACAGAACAGGGTACATACTGTATCTCAAAGTGCTGCAAGCTCTGGAGTGATGGCTTCACAAACAATAGACAATACTTGCTCAGGTATGTATTCCAGACAGTCACCCAGTGACATGCAGCGTACCTACCAGGTGATGTACTGTGGAGGGGACAAAGAATTGGGAATTCTAAGGTTACCTCCTATATTTTAAATCATCCCTCTGATCAGACCATTTAAGACGACAGATCTAAACTCCATCTTTACCTATGGAGTGGAAATGTCTTCCCAACAATACCAAAGTGCCGTATTATGGGAATGCTAGTACCAACTGTACAAACACCTTCCCCTTCTAGATTATTTAAACAATAGTTTCCAAGCCTTTTGTAAAGTAATGTTTTTCCTCCTCTTCAGTTTTTCAACTCTCTCATGTCTTCTACAGTTGCAACTGAGCACGTGTTTACTTGTTACAAGAGCCATGATATTTGTGCTACTGCTACCAGCCATCTCTTTACTGCCTTTCCCCATCCTCGGCTATAAGACAAGCAAGTCAGTAGAACCAAGCTATCATGGTGGTAAAATCCTGCTCTGATACAAAAATCCATCAGCCATTCATGGTAACAAGTAGTAACTACTCAACTCAGTACCTACCACACACAATTTAGTTCTTCAGAGTGTTATACAACAATTCTAGCCTAGCCTAGTGAGATGCTGCTGGTATTAATGTATTTCAAAACATAAAATGAGATTAACTGACTTCCCAAGACCACAGAGCAAGCCAATGACAGAGCTGGATTAGAACTCAACAGCTCCTGTCTCCCAGTCCCATATTCAGACTAAACCATGCAGCCCCCCTCCCCCCCACCCCCCAGCTCTGCTCATTTATGAATGGAGTACAGGCACATTGCTACTATGGGCTGAGTCAGACACTTTCACATTAACAACACGGCATGTCACTAAGGTGGACATGACATGGTTATGAGCCAGGTAATAGATGAAGGCTAAAGGTCATGGACAATAAAGCAATAAATGAAGGCTAAGTGTCAACAAGGAGATCAAGTTGTGGTATACATACACTTAAAAAGATCAAAATGAACTATATTCATTTTATGAAAATATCTGATGAATATGTCCAAGACTGATTAGAAAAATGACAGTAACCTGGAGTTCAGAGAGGTTATCTGGTCCTCCAGGAATATCCCAACAATCCTTGACAGGGTAGAATGAGGATAACTTTGAGCAAGTCTCTGTTTATCATGGCCACAGTTTTTCTTTCCATAAAAATTCCAGCATGAGGACCCCACTCAAGTCCGTGCTTTTGAGACCAGATAATAGAGGATGAAAAAGACAACCACCAGTCCGGCAGAAACGTAACAAAGCAGTTTGCGATTATCCCTTCCCGAGCGTGTCATGATGGAGAAACGCTTCACACTCCCCGTCAGCAGGCCTGTCACACTCATGAAATCTGAGTCCTGAGGGAGACAGAAAGGTGAAATGGAGAAATTATAAAACAAATGGGGCTTTCCCTAGAGAGTGCTACTTTTTTAAGCAGAACCATTTCAGTCACTAGCTGCCCAGGGAACTGACTAACTCCCAAGTCTAGAATCAAAAAAAGGAAAAGCAAAATACAAGCAGCAATCCGTCTTTAAGAAATCACTGTCTGCTACTCTCACACTCAGGCTCCAGGGACAGAATATTACCTTCAGTTCATTCAATGCAGTTAGGTATTTGAAGGGCAAGTAAAGTTCTATTAAATGCAATGCACACCCCCAAAATATAACAACAACCTATGTCAATGCAACTTTAGGTATCTTAATTGCACACAAACCAGAAAATGCAGAATTAAGGGTTCTCAGAGCAACCTTAGTTGTGTCCTATTCTACGTATGCATTATGACAGGGTCCTCAATTATGTCATACAACACACCACATACAGTATAGCTAGTAATACAGAATGCGCCTTATCTATCTTTAAGGGTTGTCTATACATGGAGTTATTCCTGATTCCAGGTGTGGAAACTCTTATTCTGGAATAAGACTTACCATACATGCAGTTAATTGGGGATAACTCCATGCATAGACAAGCCCAAAGGTTTAGAAAAAGGTGCAGTTTCTTTCCATTACATTATGTTATTTGCAGACTAGAATACCATATTGCTCAGTGCTGTGTCGTCAGACCCTACTGTAATGCAAATTCTCTCCTCTCAAGCCCCCCTTTTTCTCTCCTATCTTTTGTTTCTGCCTTCTCACATAATTACCATTGTCAGCAGTTCCTTTTCCTTACCCAAATCTCTAAAATCTACTGCTGTTCACTCTAATTAAAGCTTCTCCTAACCTCCAACCTTTCCTTTCTCAAAGTGCTTGGAGAAAAGGCTATTTTCTCAGTCACCTCTCAGAGAACCACATTCTTGAAGTCTGGCAGTCTAAAGTGCGACTCTGGATGTAGCACAGAATGCACTTTCCCGTGATTAGTTCAATGACAGTCTCCTTTCTCATGATAGCTACTTCTTTTTTCCTCTTCACCTTTGACTTCAATGCAGACTTTGGACCGTTATTTCCTGTTACGCTACCTCCATAGATCCATAGTCATCTCCAGTTCCCTTGTTTACCCAATTGCTGTTCGTCTCTAGTAGTGGTTTCTCTTCTGCATCAAGAACCCTCCTATATAGAACTTAACAGGGCTCAGTTATTGGCCATATGCTTTCTTCCACCTACTTTCTCCCTCTCCATTATGATCTTATCGCTCCCATTTTTATCCTTTGCTATAGTTTTTCAGCCACACTCAAGTGAACATGTTATCCAATAACTTTAATGCTGCATCCTTCCCTCCAGTCTTCCTTAATTACACGTAATTTGTGGCTTCTGCTCAAGTTTCCTCCAAGACATTTATTTGAAATGCTTCTCTTAGGTAAAAGCACAAATTCATCTCCTGAACATACCTTGTTGATTTAAGAGTCAGATGAAGGCCCTTTGCCCATAATCTTGCTGCTAATCTTCACCATCAACCTCCATTCTCCTCTCCTTCCTAATTCTGACTTTGTATGTGACTGTATGGATCCCACCCCTGTTGAAGACTTCATATATATCTTCATCTCATCTTGCTTTCAATCCTGCAGTTACCTTCTCTATGGCCTCCATGTCGCAGCTTCTCCAGACTCCAACATGTGCAGAAAAGCCACTGCCTGATCTCGCTCATCAAATAACAGCATGACCACCTCAGTCCCATCCTCAAACATCTGCATTGGATTCCCTTCCTTTCAGAATTCTTCCAAAAACCTCAGTGGGTAAGCTCTATGTTACAGATCTTCTCTCTCTGGTGCTACCATACCATTTGTATAGCAATTTAAGACTGCAATGGGGGGTGAAGTTAAGCTTGTTAAATAAAGGGGAAATAAATTGGACATTAAAAATATGGAGGTTAGAAAGCAAGGTCTTTTCCCCAAGAATGATGAATTAGGGCATCTGCTAGCCCACACACTGCACAGCAATTTCAGCCTTTCCTGAAGTTCCTGGATCTTCCATTGGCAGCCAGAGTTTAGAATACATAACGAGATTTTATTTTTGTTTTATAAAATTAAATTTGTTTTTCACAATACCTGTAGAAGTTAAGGTGGCAAGTCGAAGGAATAAGATACTTGATGACATGAGCAGATACCCATTTGCACAGAGTCCCAGCGTCAGCACTTCCAAAAAGAGTAGTAAATACAAAGCCCTGATTAATTCTATGGGTTTCAGAGATTATGGGAAGTAATCCTGACATATTTATAAACACTTCCGAAGTTACAAACAAAAATGACCAAGAAAGGCCTATATCTGAATATTAGCTTGAGGCAGACGTTTTAATCCCAATAAGTAGATAATCTCCATCTGTATTTCTAAAATACATTGTCCTATTCCAATGGTTTCTGTTATTAGTTGCTAGCTGTGTTAGTCTGATCAGACACAATGATATTAGCAGCTGGTAGGTATCTGTTAGACTATGTACCAAAAAGTCCATATAAAATAGCTTCACATTTATCACCCAGCATTTGAGATATTGCCAAACCCAAATGCTAGAATTTAAATTGGTGCCGTTTATTGGGCTGCTATGAAACAAACAATTAAGACAACTCTTGAGATTCAGCACAGAAGTTTTATGGACCCCTTATGGACTTCTATCAGTTTCTTACCGTGCCATCCAGATAGCGGTTTTGATCCTCAGCATCTTTGTCGATATCCAGTGCCAGCTACTCAAGATAGAAGAGAGCAAGTGTCAGCATCTCCAAGTGAAACAATCAACTCCTAACATACCAGAAGCTGGTAACATTCCAAGCACACGAACAAGAGTGGCCATCACTCCTACCACCTTCCACACATATACACAATGTGTTTGTTCAGTCCAATGTACACACCAATAGTTACAGTAGAAATTCCTAAGATCTCCAGAATCAGAAATTCTGCTCTACAACCAACCACAGACAGAAGCTTTTGTATATGAAATCACCATGCAAATACTGGAAAAGTGAAAATGGAAAACAGACTCCAGTATTTTGCTAACACTGTGGTCTCTGCATTAAGAAGTGTACGTAAATCAAGGTTTTTCAAGCCAATGGAACTGATTTAGTCTCAGGAATATTATCCTGAGGGAACACTGCACACACACATCTTTTTCATGAATATTTTTAATATGGCTTTATTGAGACCTTCCAAAGACGGCACCCTTAACAATATATCTTTGCATATCTTGACCTCACCCCCCATTCACTTACCAAACCTAATTCCCTCTCTGGATGCCACTAAAACCAGACAATTTTGTACCCAGTAACATAGTTAAATCCCAAACAAGGGATGAGGATTTCAATAAAATTCCCCAGGACATTCCAATAGCAAAAGTTAGCTACCTGAACGTCATAGACAGTGATGTACTTAAAAGTTTCTCAAAAGCTGAATAAATAAAACAGCCCCATGTAACCTACTATGTACTCTCAACATCCACAATGTAAAACAGTAAAGAAAATGTATGATGTGAAGTTAGCAACTAACCGATTTCAGCCTGGTGACCTTGGTGGCTAGATTGTCCGCCATGCGTTTATTCTCCACATCTAGCATATCGTCCACAGCATTTGGACTCTGACCTGAAAAAGTCCTATTGGTTATGATACAACAAGTGGAAATGTATTTTACTGGTTAAAATTGAGGAATGGAGTCAGGATTTCTGATTTCTATTTTCAGTTCTACCACCGACTTGCTTTGACACCTTGGGCAAGTCACTTAACTTTTCTATGTCTCCATTTGCAGAGTCGTAAAATGGGGATAATAATGCTTACCTACTTTATGTGGGTATTGTAAAGATCAATGCTTGTGAAGAACTTTGAGATCCTTTGATGAAAAGATACTACAGAATTGCAAAACGTTACTACTAAAACCTTATGGAGCTTGCAAGAGTCATTTACAAGGAACTACGGAAAAAACACCACACCACAGCTTTTGGGAAAATGCCTTCTTTTTAAGGCTGCTTTTCAGACAAATGCTAAATGGAAGGTTATGCAACTATGAGCAATAATATTTCAGGAAACTGTTTCTCTCAACCCTGAAATACTGTGCCAGGTATCATTGGTCTGAAATGAATAGCAAATTCATCAGGCATTTGACAAAGACATTTTCTACATCTGAGTCCCTGCTCTAAAAAAATGCCTAATTCTGCCCTTAGCTGCACAGGTGCATATTTTGGAAAAGCTTGGGCTTAAGAGTGTGCGTGTGCACATATGCAATAATAAATAATAGTAGTTTGTTCTTCTGTAACAATTTCCATATGAGCATGTCTAAGCCAGATATTCATGCCAACTTAAGTAAGGAGTATTACTTAAATGGAGGAACCACTGCTGAAATCTTGGGGTGGCAGGAGAGCCTGTAGTTCATAATGAGCATGCACACACAAGTCCAAAACATCCCTCACCAGTCCTCAGTCCATTACACAGCTACACTTCAACCTATGGGGATCCAGGCAGCATCTGTTTAGCATTAAATACTCTGAACCCCTACTGCCCAAATGGAAGCAAGCAGAGTGACTAACAGGCACCTGCAGTCACATGAGACAGAGGGAGCACTGTGTGTCCTCACATGAGGGGTTCTCAACCTTTTTCTTTCTGAGCCCCACCCCCCCATAAAAACTCCATGGCCCAGCTATGCCATAACAACTGTTTTTCTCCATATAAAAGCCAGGGCCAGCGTTAAGGGGTAGCAAGCACAGCAATTGCCTGGGGCCCAAAGCCACATGCACCCCCCCCCGCGAAGCTAAGTTGCTCAGGTTTCAGCTTCATCCCCAGGTGTTGGGGCTCGGGGTCCCGGGCTGCAGTCCTGCACGACAGGGCTTTGGCTTTCTGCCCTGGGCCCTAACAAGTCTAATGCTGGCCACGGTTGGCAGACCCCCTGAAACCTGCTCACGGCCCCCACTGATCTAGAAGAGACAGCCCCATTGGAGCAACCTCCATGGCAGTGGTTGCTGGAGGGAGGGAGGTGGAGGAGTAACCCACTTCCTAGAATGTTAACTTTAAATTTGTTTTACGAAATTACTATTTAGAAAACCCCACATGCACAAGATGCTTAAACAAGAAACCAAAGTGACTGCCTGATCGTACTGTCGTATCCATTGATCCCCTCCTTAAATTCAAAACTACCAGCAAACCAAGCCAACCCCATCCACACCAATTTTGTACTGACATGCCCCTTGCTGCCCCACAGACCCACACCTAACAAACTACCCACCCCACATCTTACCAACATGGGCTGCATTATCCTCCCACCCCAATATCTTAGTGACAGGAACTCTCCACACCACAGAGCCACCCCATACCTTACTGCCACCATGCCATGGGCCTCATTGTCCCCCCAGCCTCCCCCAAAACAAACCCCAGCAACCCCCACCCACTGCCAGGCCCCGCCCCCGGCTGCCCCCGCCCCTCGCTGCCCCACCCCACTCCCAGACCCCCACCCATAGCCAGGCCCCGCCGTTCCCTCTCCCCAGGCGAGCGCAGGGCCGCCCGGGCCCGGACAAATGGCGGCGGCTGCCCCGAGCTCGGGACTGGGCTGGGCCCGGGGCTCCTGGTTGCCCCGGGGGAGGAAGCAGCGCGCGAAGTTCAGCCCGGCCTCACCTCGGCCCCAGTCTGCCATGGCCGCGTCCTGTCTCGGTGCCTCCGTATCCGGCTTCAGCCGCTGGCGGGCGGCTCCGGTTGGCGGGGGCGGGGAGCCGCAGTGACTCCGCCTCCCGGGGCGGGGCCTTCCCTACCACCGAGCCCCGGCTGCTGGAGGGGAGGAGACACCGGTCCGGGAGCGTCCCGCCCAGCAGCCTGCCCCCGCCTTCTCCCCCGACTGGACCCCTCCCGACCGGACAACTAGGCCCCTCCCCCCCGCCTTGCCCCTTGTCCGGGCAGTCCCGTTCCCAGCCGGCCGTAAACACTTGGTTCCGATCCAGCCCCCCGGTGCCCCTCGGCTGGCCGGGCAGGGAGGCCAGGCTTGCCCATGCCAGACAGGGGGTCGTGCAAGAGGGTGGATGCGCCCCTTCTGTCTGATGGCTGAATGCTAGTTGTGTTAGACCGATTGCAATGGGGCCCCACACCGGCCTGCGTGCTGATATAAATTTACAGCAGCAATACACCTGTGTGATGTGTGGGTCCCTGTAGGGCTGTAACCCACCCTGCTCTCTCACCCCTTTCGGTCAGTCAAGTTTAGGGTTTCCAGTTTTGGTGCCAGATGTTCCTGGAGGTTTCATCACATGACATGATAGGCTTTAATTAAAAGTAATCTTTAAATCCTGGAGACTCCAGGACAATCCTGGAGGGATTCCAACATCCTGATTGGCTGCTCCCCTTTGTTTAGGGTTTGCAGATTAGACAGTGCCACTCCTGGTGGTAGGCCTCAGTCCTGCAAACCACCCCTCCAGGGTTCAGTTTTTAAACCTGAGTGATAGTACTGCAATGCTGTTTTGTTTGGGCTTGTTGTAACATGGGAAACATAGGAATGTTTACGTTTAAAAAATAAGCTTTGAGTGGAATGGAAAACATTTATATAGTTTATTTTAATTAACAAAGCCTAACAGCCTGGCCTAAATTTCCTGTGTCGTCTCCTCACACTGACAAAATATTGTTATTTATTTAATCCCTGAGCCTGCAATTTGATCCATGTGAGCAGACGCCTGCACAGAGCCCCCGAGAGGTGCAAGGTTCCAGCGATGGGGAACAGCTGGTAGGATCTAGGCTTTAGAGAGCTCCATCAGCGGGACCACTCAGGGAGGAAGCCACTCTGCCTGGCAGTAAGTATTTACACCATTGGGACACCGAGAATGAACAGATAGACAGAAAAACAGCGATTGAGCAGTGATATTTAGCACATGCCTTGTTTGTTCCATGTTTGCTATTTTATATTTCATAACTTTAAATATTACATATTAAAAAAAAAAACGAATAGGAGAAAATCATAGAGAAAGACCAGGTTTGCCCAGCCCTGCTTGATTATTTTACGTTAGGGATTTTTTTTTTCATTTGACTCTCAGTCTCAAATACAATGGGAGAGGATAGGATTGTTCATTGTTTGTCATTAATCCTACCAGAAAAAGGTGTTCAGCGCCTAAAATATTTCCAGATTATATCCATTGTTTAACATTCTTATGGCGGATCCCTGGAAGTTAACTCTGCCCCTCCCCCGATTCCAAACCTCCAGTAACGCAGCTTTTCTTTTGTCTGTGTCTTCTTCCCTACCCGAGCTGCTGCCACCCACCCCTTCTGAATCGGTTATCGGATGCAGCGTTAACCGCACGGGTCACAACTTCCGTATGAGTCACACACACACAAACCCTCCCTTTCCCGCTCGCCTTGGACAGTGGGGAGGGGGAGGAGATAAAGGTCTTCTCTTCCCTCCTACCCTGCCCTAGGAACAGCAGCCCAGCCGGGCAAATGACACCGCATTCCACCCTGCCGCCGGCTTCCGAGCTTGAAAAAATAAGTTTAAAAAAACAAACAAAGTACCTGCCCTCACTAAACGCTGCATTGGAGGGACAGCTGCTGTGTTCAGGAAATAAGGCAGGAAACCTGAGCAAGGAAAGCTAAAGTAAAGGTAATGTGCTTTATATATATATAATTTAACATATAGTAGTTCCTAATGTTTGTTTATACTCTTTTTCACTGATCTGGAAGGTGGAGTTGTTTCAACTGATTTAGCAACATTTTATCATTTAAAATAAAGCTAATCTTATAATTATTATAATGGTTATTGTTAATTGTTGCAGACATTTTGCTTCTATGCCCTCTGTCTCTACTGCGGAGTCCCAGTCCCTACTTTTAGTAAAATTAGTTACTATTTGTCCCATTCTGTCCCTCCAAAGTGATCAGGATTTCTGAAAAGATTGATTTATTATGAAAGGTTAAAAAAACATGCACATGTGTAGTTTGGCTAAACAAAGACTAAGGCCCTGATTCTGCAAAGACCTTACACACATGCTGAACTTTACTACCAGGAGTAGTTGCACAGATATCACGGGACTGCTCACAGACTAAAGTTAAGCACATGTGTAAATGTTTGCAGAACCAGAACCAGAGGGAGGAGCACAAAGACTAGCTTCTATACATTTTTGGTGGGTGTGGGCATCAAAGAGAGAATGGTACTGGGTGTGAAATTAAGACTAATGGGATGAGTTCCTCATGAGTTAAACAGAAAAATGCAAGATGGAAAAACAGGATGAAAATTCCAAATACAGGTCTGTCTCATCTTACGCTGGGGTTACGTTCTGTGGGCAGCGCCTAAAGCGAAAACCGCGTAGTCAAAATTACATTGAGTGTAATGGCGGGCAGAATCGCCCGCACTACAGAAACAGTATTTAAATTGTTATTTTTCTCGTTTTTTTTCTTGTTTTTGCCGACCACATAAAGCTGAAATCGCACATGTTAAATGCGCCTAAGATGCGACAGACCTGTAGTGAGGTCTAAATGCCCTAGTCCCATGGGAAGTGGTGGAAGCTCCATCACACTGGCCTGGACAAAGAGCTGGAGAATACGCTGTAGGGAACAATCCTGCAATGGCCCAAAGGGGGTGGATTAGATGAGCTGCCTTCTCCAGCTTTAATGTCTACAACTGTATAGAATTTCTTTTAGGGTTTTTTTTTTTTTAGGGGGGGCGGGGTTGGAGGGCGGTTGGTGCTTCTTGAGAGCTGTGTTCCTCTCTGTCTTCCTAAATGGCCCTATTAGTGGCTCTCATACTTCAGGGTGCACATCATGGTGGATGGTCAGTTGGCACCCTTCAACTTTATTGTGGTAATGCCATAGAATTGGTGCACACCCTGCAATGAGCTCTGGATGGAGCCCCACTGAAGTCGGGGGTGGGGGGCAGGGGTTTGCAGGGGACTCATCGCAGGATCATGGCCTTACTGTGTAATTTTACACTACCAATATTTAGTGCAGAATTGACATCTAGCATAGAAAATATAAACATACATAAACTTATGGAATCGTACTCAATAATGTATTATATTATTTATTAACTATGTCTCTCAGCACCATATATCAACACAAGGCTTTACAAACAACCTTAAACACATGCCTAGCCCCAAAGAATCTATGAGTATTATCTGCATATAAATACACAGCTAATTATTAAATATAATTGTAAAACACATTGGTTTCCTGGATGATACAAGCTTACTGTCACTTTGGCCTATAGATGCCTTTTATCTGTCATCAAGACAGGAGTTTTTATAGTGCGTTCGGTATATCCTCCCATTTTCTCCAATTACAGAGCTATACAGGCGCCTCAGTATTCTAGATTCTTTGTTGAACCAACAAAGCAAAATCTCAGTGCTGTTAATTGAGGAACTTCTTCATGCCACCTTAAAGGACAGCTCCACCTTAACCCAGCCTGGATGATGCTTGTCTGTCTATTGTGCATCTCTTTTACTCCACAGGGTCATTTCTGGGATTTTGCTGTGTGGTAACAGAAATCAGGACAGTGGGTGGAGGAGGAGGGCTGCAGGGAGCTGTAGTTATCTGTTCTGTGTTAATCTTCCGGCTGGGAAAGGGAGGGAGGTTTCCTAAGTGCGTTGGTGGGAGGGCATTTATTAAACATTGGAAAGCAGAGAGAGAGGAGGAAGAGGATTAAAGGGTGAGAGAAAGAGGGGTCATCCATCTGCTCTACCCTTTGGATGTAACAGAGTGAGCCATTTCACTTGCTTTTCTCTCTCTGTTCCTCCCCTCTCCCTCACAGTTGTCTGTGTATCAAGGTCCCTGTGCATCCGTAATTATCCGGGTAATTATCCGGCAACGCTGCAAGGCCGCCCACCCCACTCCATATCGTTCCAATCCATATCCAAGCTGCTGGGGCAAATGGAGCTCAAGAATGTGGTAGAGACTGTGGAAAGCGGGGAACAAGACGCTATCCTCAAGGTGCTGCAGATCTACAACCAGGAGGTGAGTGTTGTGTTTGTGCTTGGCCTGAGCCAGTCCTCAGCTTTCCCTGTTTACGTGTCTGGGAGCAGGTTGGCTGGAGAAGCCATGCTGTGGGATTTCTGTGCCACCCAGCTGTCCCCGTCTGTCTCCTCTACCTACATCTGTCTGTGCATCGCTTCAATAAAACTGCCATTAACCTGCTTAGCGGGTAAATCTTTTGTTTGTAGCATCAGTGGTTCCTGCATGTTTTGACAGTGACTGTTCCTAAGCATTTAGTAAACATCTCCCCTTCCTGCTTCACTTATGTACTGGAAATAAAGCACTCAGTCTGGATTTTTAGCATCAAGGGTGCAAGGGAAATATGGCAGGGAAATGAATGTCCGTGCAGGGGCTAAATAGTGAGCGATAGAAAGGAGGAGCCCTTTATGGTAATGGAAGGTTTGGAGGTAACATGAGGCCTAAGGAGGAAGCTATGGATGGAGTAGAATTATTATGGTTCACAATTAAAGATAATTAAGGAAGCACACTGACAGTAGGGATTTGCCACATATGCTTCATCTGAAAGTTGATGATAAGAGGAATCAAAAATGGGACGTGAAAAGAACAAACTGGTAGGAATGAGCGATTGCTGCTACCAGCTTGGAAATGTTTCAAAACATTACACGAATAGGCTCACATGACGTTTTCAGCTCAGGAACCAATACGCAAGTGCAGGTGAAATTCACTTCAAAGGAGTCACCTTAGGAATGAATTTGGCCCATCAGATCCTACATGACTCATTCTGCATCACCCGGAAGTAGGTGGAAAGCGAGCAGAGAAAGCTGCAAATATTGTTGCACAAGTGTCATTTTCCAGGAAAAAATTGTGCGTGCTACATCTGTTCCAACCGGGCAATTTTAATCCAGTGGAAGTCTCAACTAAGAAACAGTAGAACCCCATAAAAGTGACGTACAGCAGAAATAACACAAACCGTGGCAGATGAAATATAAGAGGAATTAAGATGCTAAGAGGAAATTTGAAGAGCAAATAGCTAAACATAGCAGAACAAACACCAAGACATTTTTTGAGAGTATATCGGACGCAGGAAGCCGGGGAAAGAGTTAGCAAGTCAGCTAGACTGTCAGGGAGCAATAAAGGAGGATAAGACATTGCAGAGAAGCTAAGGCAATGTCTTTGTGTCAGTCTTCACCACAGAAGATGATGGGAGATTCCTGCCCCAGATACATTCTTTTCAACAAATGGGCATGAAAGGAAGTTAACATTAGGGTGCCTGAAGAATTCATGTCAGACTGTTTAATACATTTATAAATGATCTGGAAGACATTGCGAACAGTGGAGGAGGCCAAATTTGCAGATGACAGACAATTATGTAAGTCTCTCAAGACTACAAAAGAATGTCAGGAATTTCTGAGGGACCCTACAATGGGCTTTGGAGATCCGGTCTGTTGAAGTAAATGGCAAGACTATCACTGACTTCAGTGGTGCTGGATCAGATGCCAATAGGCAATTGAGCAACGCGGGCAATAATAATTCACTGTGGACTTGTGCAAAGTGATGTACATTGGAAAGAACAATTTGAACTATTCATACATGTTGATAGGTTCTAAATTTAAGTATAATCACTCTGGAAAAAATCCTAGGGCCCCGTTTGTAGGCGGCGCAATAAAAACATCTGGGCAATACACAATATTGGTCAAAAAAGATGTTGGGGAGTATTAAGAATGTGATGGAGATTAGTAACAGAAATATGATAATACTGTTATGTAAACTGATGACATCCTTGCCTTAAGCAGTGGATCAAATTCTCTGTTGGTGTAAATTGGGATAGTTCCATTAACTGCAATGGAGCTGTGCCAGTTTATCCCGGCAGAGAATTCAGGGCCTATTATAATCTGTATTGGTTACTGCATCGCCAAAGGATATAACAGAAATGGCAAAGGTCCAGAGAAGGATGACAAAAGTGATTAGGAGCATGGAAGTGGTTCCATATGAAGAGAGGACAGGATTACACCTCTACCCCGATATAACGCAACCCGATATAACACGAATTCAGATATAACGCGGTAAAGCAGTGCTCCGGGGGGCGGGGTTGCGCACTCCGGTGGATCAAAGCAAGTTCGATATAACGGGGTTTCACCTAGAACATGTAAGATTTTTTGGCTCCCGAGGACAGCGTTATATCGAGGTGGAGGTGTATTTAGTTTAGAAAGGGGACGTGAGAGAGGTCCTGTATATAAAATAATGAGTGCTATAGGACAGATCAGTCAGGAGCACATCCTTACCTTTTCTTGTCATAAAGGCCCAAGGGGTGAAATTCTCTGGCCTGTTTTATGCAGAAGGTCAGAGTAGATAATCATAATAGTCCCTTCTGGCCTTAAAATCTATGACTCTATGATCCAGTGAAATTAAAAGGTAATCCCTTTAAAACTGGTAAAAGGAAATGCTTTTTACACACATATTGCATAATTAACCTGTGGAACTCACTGCCACAAGATATAATTCAGACAAGTAGCTGAGGAGGGTACAAGGACTGGACATTTACATACCTAACAAGGATATCTGCAGTTACATTAGATAGGATAAAACATTTATAAAAGTCTTTAAACCCTCTTCTGTTGGGGCATAAATCATAACTTCCCCCATGGAAATGTTAGTTTATAATTGTCCATTTTACCCCTTTCTCTGAAGCATCTGGCATTGGCCAGTGTTGGAAGCAGGAGCTTCCGGAGCGCTGGACTGATCCAGTATGGCAAAGGTGGTGGGGAACGAGGGAAGGCTATGCACACCCTCCACCCCTTGCCCATTAGCACAGGGTGCAGCCACAGTTCGGTGCTGTAGTGTTTTCCTTTAGCTGCTTCAGCAACCCCTGCCTGATTTGAATAGGATAATATGCTATGAGACCTTGGAGTTACATAGACTGGGCTCATCTTGGTATCTGGCTCAAACCTTTGAATGATGCATCATGTCGAGCTATGAAAATTGTTTAGTTCTTTAAAAGATTGGATTTGAAATGCCATGCTTTGGATGTTTGAGAAGGATTCCTCTAATCCGTCTGCCATGGTGAGCAATGTGCCAAACCCTCTGATCCTTCCTCACTGTTGTTCCTTCCTTACCACTTAACACTCCTATTGATTTCAGCAGAACTTTGCTGGAAAATGACTGAGTAAAATCTGAATAAGACCCTTAGATTGGTCCTGTATTATTGAGAGACTACGTGAAAGGTACCAAAGACTAGATGAAAACATTTTCTAGCCAATGCACCCAGAAAGTCTGCAGTGTATCATAAAGTTGACATGATCTACTTGTTACGTAATTTAAAATGATCTCCATTACAAAGTGACTCAACGGTAGCAAATACAGGCTGCATGCAATAAGCTATAGAGAGGGTGTGTTTACATATGCTAGTCAACTGTGTTTAAAGAACATGTGGTAAATAACTGACAAGCTCAGATACTATGGTAACGAGTACCTCATAATACCTAGACAGATAGACTAGAGAGAATGAATGGGTGAAACAGTGCACTAGTGAGCACTACATACATTTTTTCTTCTTGATAGGAACAATATATGCATGATTTGGGGCGTAACTGAGTACAGATATGCATGGACATTCAGTATATCTGGATCAGGAATATCGACTTCTCTGCTTCTGCACTGTAGTCTTTTAAAATGTCAGCTGGTCAGACAGGCAATTAGGTGTGTGTTATACAAAGTACTAGACTAAAATGACTTACCCATAGTTTGAAAATCAAGTCTATATACATATGTGGACAACAAGCAAAAAAAATAAACCAGAATTTTATGGACATTATTATTATTCCTTATTATCATGCAGCGCCATACCTTTATGTGGTCCTTTACAGACAATTAGAAGAAGGCCCAATTCTCAGCCCCTGCTTCATCCCCTCTGTACCATTCCTGGAGTGCAAAGGGAACACAGAGTTGTGCTAACAGGGTAGCTGAGGATTCCCTTTGCATAGGGGAATCCTTGGGTGGCATAAAGTCAGCGTAGGCAGCTCTGCTGCATCACGTGTTCCTGGTACCACACCTAAGGATCTGGCCCAGTGCCCCAGCTTCAATGAGATGAAATGTAAATACATGGCTTCCTTGCACGCTTTATAAAAGAGTGAGCTGAGAAGAAAGGAATGTCTTGACTTAGTTTTGAGTAGCGTAGAGGACTTGACTGGAGCCAAAGAGGTGGGGAAACATCAAAGCAACAGTGCCAGTAATTCTAGGTAGGTGTGTAAATGAAGTTAACCTGATCGTGAGGGAATGTAGGGACAATGAATTTCACAGAGCCAGATGTGGAAGAGAGTGTAAAGTTGGGGTTAATTGATAAGGTTGAAGCAATGGAGGAGCAAGACACAACTTGAATGTGATGGAAAGGATCCTGATGGAGAATAAAATGGACACATTCTGTGTGCCTGCCACTCAGAAATTTAAAAAAAAAAAAAAAGAAGTCTAGTTTGATCAGGAAAGGAACCGAATCATCCGGGGTAAGGAGGAGGAGGCACGTTTGAGCTATAAAATATCAGGGTCAGGAGAGGAATGGAAAGGTTATAGAATGAAATTAGCTGCTTCAATGCTGTCTAACGTACTTGGTTAAAATGCACCTCCAGTGATGCTGCAGATGCTGTAGCAGGTGTGCCATCAATGAAATTCTGATGTTCCATTGCCAGCTTAGCACTTAAAACAATGCTGCTGCATTTAGCTGCCATTCAGAAGTGGCACCAGAGTTCAACAGTGAAGGGGTTAATTGTGCATTAAAATTGCCATGAAAACCGAAACCAGAGGGCTGAAAAGCAGAGGCAAGATAAAACGCACACGTTTTCAGAGTGAAGGATGAGAGCCAGATGAAGGAGACTGTGGGGCCTCAGGGATGGCTCTTTGTGTTCCAGAAGAATGGGGAGTTCCCTAAATCATAGCATTGAGAACCAAGAGCAAGACACAGACCTATACGCTTTATTGATTGTATCTGAATTGCCTGTGATCCAAGGGGAGAAGATGACACGCTGAAGGGATGGCTCAGTGATCTAAGTAATCCATTTTGAAGTCCTTAGACATCACCCAGCCTCCTCCCACTTTCGTGCAGTGTGCTGATTGTTTGCCTGGCATTCTTTTACCCAGCTGTGATGCTGTATATTTTGTTTAGACTGTGGGATGAAGGATACATATAAAATTATATTGAAAATCAAGATCATGTCTGGAATAGCTAATCAAGAATTAGAAGATCTGAAAGCTGAGCAAACCAAAGGGTGGGGATAGGATCAATATGAGGCTAATGAAGGAAGTGAGACAGGGCAATTTATGCGTCTATATTTTAAACCTTTTGAAAACAAAGGGGCTGGAGAGAAGCTAGTGTAACAGCTATATTAAGGAATCCAGAGCAGATCAAGGAAACTATAGGACGTGGCTGTGGAGGAGCTAATGGAAATATCACCAAGGAGAGGGAGTAGGGCCAATACCTAGAATATTTAAGATGCAACAGGGTGTGTAAATTCCTAAATGACTGGTGTTCACCTTAAGTGCCTTGTTAAGACCAAGAGCCTTCACCTAGCTGCCAAGCAGTCTTCTGTATTAGGTGTGGGATATATCTCTTGCCTTCCCAGTTTGGGGAGGTGGTCCTTTGCATCTTACATCTTTTTAAAAATTGTAGAAATAGGATCTTTCTTGGGAGAGGTCTCTTCAAAGAAAGATGTGCAAAATAGAACCCTGCTCAGCTCCTGGCATGTTTTACAGCCAGTCCACGTGCATCAATGGGGCCTATAGAGCTGGATAAAGAGAGCAGAGTAAGGCTATGTCTACACTACAGTCTTCAGCTGGCATAGCTACATTGGTCAGGCATGTGAAGAGGTTTGATCCCTGACTGACATAGCAGAAGCCCCTCATGTAGATGCAGCTATGCCAACAAAACTGCACTTTCACTGGTGTTTTTCTCATTGGGAGTGTTTTTACTGTATTGGTACAAAGCGCAGCTTTGCCAGTATAAGTTGCGTCCACACTAGCAGCACTTGGCCAGTGTAGTGTGCTGGCATTCCTATACTGGTAAAGCACTTCTAGTGCAGCCACAGTCTAAATGCCCATGTCACTTGCAATGTTAAAAATACCCGTTTAGACAGATCTGACATTTCTGATCCAGTGTGAAGACATCCCTCGTGAAGAGGGAAGGTGCTGTACAGTCTGGGTGTGGTCTTTGTTCAGGGTTGCAAATAAGAAGGTAACTTATCAAAGTCCTGGGCTAGTTGCTTGCTTGGATATTGAAAGCATGGAACAGTCCTTGTCAGCTGAAGCCATTTGAGATGGAGGGAACTGGGCTACAGAGTAGCAGAAGCTTTGCTGTTAGACTAAGAAACTGGTGCATGTGGTGGATCCTGAGAATCTCTTGGACACTGGCAAATTCCTAAACTTGCTTATTGAAAACCCGATCCAACTGAGAGGCCAAGGAGGAGAAGAACTAGCACTTGTGCTAAGCACTTCCTGATTATGACTATAGATATTAGCACTGACACACCATGATCCACCCTGGATCACTGAGTCTCAGACAACCTAGGATGGAAGAAGCAAGAAGAAACTCAGGCATAAGTGGTGGAAAATATGTTCTGATACAGCCAGCTTCTAGTACCAACTTCTGCCACTGCTATGAGGGAGATAGAGAGCCTGCCGCTCCCTGGCTATGGAGGTAGCAAAGCAAAGCCCCGTAGAATTTTTCTAGACTGCAAACTCAGATGGCCACCACTCAATCCCAGAACACAGCACCTCTCACTGCAAGGAATTATCCTCTAAGTTCACCGAGACAATCACTGACATCCGGGATGGCCTTATAGGCCACAGAATAAAGAGCCAGAAGCAGCTTATTCTCACAAGAAATTACATTTCTCTACTTTAATCAAGGCACTAGACACTCAACACACCCACTCACACAAGCAAATAAAAAACAAACAATGAATCAAGCTGTGTTTCACCCAGGCCTGGAAAGAAGAAAAGGAGAGAGAGAATTTGTTGTTGTTATTTCTATATTTAAGTGCTTGGGAAGTGCTCAGAAACAACCATACAGCAGTGGGAGACACATAGGTATCACAATAGACTTTAGAAAAGAATGGATTTATTGGCAAAGCTGGACACAAGCCTCTCCTACATGACAGCTCTCATCCCCACTCATCTGTTCTTTCCATAACTCTTCATGTTGTTTTATAGAGTCATGCATTTTAAGGCCAGAAGGGACCATTGTGATCATCTGCTCGACCTCCTGTGTAACACAGACCACAGAATTTCACACAGTGATTCCTGCATCAAATTTAACGTGTGGAAATGTTTGTACCCAATACAAGTCAGAAACCCATGGCCGTCAACCTAAGAATCCCATGCTGTAGGTTAGCAAGCTAAATGGGGAGCTGCGGGTTCCACAGAGGATCAAGCCCAGGACCTTGTAAAGCAGACATGTTATAGGAACCACCTGCATATACAGATTGCTATGGGATCTTAAAACTCCACAGAGAACAAAAGAGAAATCCATTTTTGAGGTGTCCTCCTAAAAAGGTATTTATATTTCAGTGACCTAAAAGAAGGAACATGCAGTGAAGGGATGAAACTTGTTAATGGTACAGAACTAGAGCAACTATAGGAGATCGGGGGCTGATCAGTACAAATATGCCTGTTAATAAATCTCAGAATGGCTTGGACAGACAAGGAGCGAGATCAGGGCACAGGGCAATGGAGAGAAATGTGAAATAATGAGGCTTAGATTTAAGAAGAAGGAAGTCACACAAAACCGTGGAAGGAATGACAGGAACATGGAGTGGGAGGAGGGTTAATGGGATGTTTGGCAGGAAGCAGGAGGAGGATGGATGACATGGAGCAAAGGAGTGTCTGGAGAGCAGTCTGGGTGTGTAAGTGGTCATTTAAAATGTAATGCAAACTCCAGGAAGTAGGGGCCTGATCCAAAGTACATTGAAGTCAGTGGGAGCCTTTCCATTTACTTCAGCAGCTTTTGCATCAGACCCTAATTGCAACCATGTATACAGGACTTGTAATGGTATATCCAGTTCATGTGACTCCTGCTCCCCCTCTGTTTTTTTAATTTGGGTGGAAACATGCCTTGTGGAGTGCCTGCGGGTTGGCTCCTTGAACCTGTATAACCCTGGGTAACTGTTTTGCAACCGAGTGCTAGCAGAATTGTCTCCTAGGCATATAAAAACAAGGGATCCACTATACTGGATCAGACCATCGACCCATCTAGCTCAGTATCATGCCTCTTTCAGTGGCTCCTATGTGATACTTCAGAGGAAGGTGAAACTCTCCATAATGAGTCTAGTCAACTGTGCTATACCGTGGGGGGAAATGAATTTCCGAACTTTGCAAGCAATCCTGGTTTCTCTGTTAACTTTTTTCCTGGTTTCTTAGTGACTTCAGCTACTTATGTTCTACTTGTTTATGTAAATATCTTAAACCCCTTTAATATTCTCTGATTAACATTGCCATACTGATTTCCTGCAGCAGTGAGTTCCATGGATTGGCTCTACTCTGCAAGAAGAATGATTTCCTTTTTCATTGCTGCCTTTCAGTTCAATGACTGGCCTGTAGCTCTCATATTATGTGACTGGCTGGGTAGAAGCAGCCCAATGGCTGTCCCTGAACCATTTCTTGTATACTATAGAGCAAATTTATTTTCTCCGTTTGTTTTTTGCCTCTTGAGGTTGATAATTTCTGGTTTGTTTTCACAGAAGTCTCAATGTTTCACCTTTGAAGATGAAGAGCGGGAGGAGAGGAAGGTATGTCCTTTTTTTCTTACTATGGCCTTGCAGAGGTACCTGAATGCAGAGCAGTGAATGCCAAAGGGCTTGGTGAGAGATGGCAAACCCCAGAGAGAAGCTAGTGTTCTCTCACTGGGACTGGGTCACCGATGGAGGAGCATTGGGTTAGAACAGTGGTCCCCTGAGTCAGTTTGTCAGCATGTCCATTCCTGATCCAGGGGCAGGTTCTACATAGCATGATGCCACGTCTGCTGTCGCTCTCCTTGCTCCCCAGGGCCAGGCACGTTATTCCTCAATGCTTTTTCATAAGACGTCTTTTATGGTTCTTGATAATTAGTGTGAAAAAGCTATTGCCTCAATCTCGTATTTCAGACATTGGAATAGAAAATCACTCTGTGTCTCCGAGTCTCCTCTGTCACATTGCCTGCACTCTCTCTACTTTGGGTTTGGATACACACCCTACCACACTACTGCTACCACCCCTACAGGTAGACAAATGCCCACCATGTGCATGCCTGTACACACGGCCACACAAACATCACCTAAATAGACATACCATACAGGAAAACGCTTGCCACCTATACTGACACACAGACCAAAGTCATGCCTTCTTTAACTCCACCGCAGTCAATGAAATTATGCCAGAGTTGAATGTGGCCTGCAGAATGTGATATACACAGAGGCACACACCTGCCACCACCCAGGTAGCCAGAAAAATACTCTCCACCTGCATAGACACACTGAGGCCTTTATCTACAGTTGAGAAATGTATTGTGGTACAAAATGATTGTACTTCCTCAGTCAATGGAAATGTCTTTTGTGTCTACACACAGAAGTGTTCCATAGATAGAGGGTGAGAAATATGCCAAATACCCTTGGATTTTGTAGCAGTAAGCAACGATGAATCCTATGGCAAAGAGCCGTTAAAAGGAGCAATCTGATCAACCAGAGACGGCCCCTTACATGCATCACCCTGCCTTACGAAAGGACAAAACAGTATTAGGACCCAGTGGAGACTCCAGCTACCTGCAAGAGAGCAGCTACTCCATTAGAGAGGCCCAACTTCCCTCTGTGGAGTTTTTGATGCTACACTATTTGTCAGGGGAGGGGGGCGTGTTTTTTACACTAAATGGTTTTTATAGCCTTAAAAATATACAATATAAAAAAACCTCCAGTGCTTCAAGAACTTCATCAAAAACCCTTTCTTGGGTGGCAGAAGGATCCTGACTTTGAAGCTCTTACCTTGCAACAAAGCATGAAGTGATCATATATCCATTATTCTTCATAAAGGCTATCTCTGCAAGGCCCCCTCCTCATTCAGTTCACTTTGGATCATCCCCAGAAAGGCTTAAGATTTACTGCAAAACCCCACTGATTCATGCACCATTGATCTACAGTCTCCAAAATTCACTCACATGGCAGATGACCGTCTCACCTTTACCTCTCATCACAGATTGAATGGCAGCGAGCGAGCTGTAGTAAGGTCTTCTCTTGCTGTGGCATCATTACTTATGCAACATATGCAGAACATTTACTAGTGTCCTATGAAGTGGTGTTATACATTGAAACAAAACTATGCAGGGTTGTACCTTTGCTCTTATTGCTGTTTTGTTTTCTTACTCGCTGATCTGCAAGATATCAGCAATTCACAATGGGACAGATCCTCAGCTGGTGTAAATTAGTATTGATGGAGCTATCCCAGTTTACCCCAGCAGGGAGTCTGGGCCAATGAGTCTCCTAGTCATTGGTGAGAATTAGTGACATTCTACTATATCTAAACCTTCTGAGATATTTTCCCTTCTTCCCCCACCCTCTTCTCAGCCCAGCTAGATCCTCCATCCTTCCCTTAACCTTGTATTATCCTTCCCTCAGTTCCTTCAGCCTGCTCCCCCATCCCCAGTATCACCTGCTCTCTGACCTTGAGACTCCCATTACATCCCCCACCCCAGTTTTGTACTCCTTTCCATGCATTATTGCTGGATGTGGATCAGAACCCACACTCTGGAGCCAAACGCCCTCGAGCTTTGGAAAGTTCACGTCTTGATCTGAACTTTATGGTCGGCCCATCTCTAGATACTGCTTGTCTGTTTCAGTGCAGTGCATTACACAGTGCCCACTCATGAGAACAGCTGTTGAAATGTCAGAACTAAGTCATTGTTTGCCGTGTCTTCATTTTCCCCTTCCAACTCCCCAGAAAATGGCCCAGCTGCTGATCAAGTTCCTGGAGAGAGAGCTCCAGCCCTCCTGCCAAGTCACATGTTTGGAAAGCATCCGCATCCTGTCCCGGGACAAAAGCTGCCTTGACCCCTTTACCACCAGGGAAGGCCTGCAAACCTTGGCCAGACACGCTGGCATTGATTACTCAGAGGAGCTCATTCGGGAAGTCCCAGACCTAGATGTGATCCTGGAGGCCCTCAAATGCCTCTGCAACATCGTCTTCAGCAGTTCCCGAGCACAAGAGCTGACGGCTGAGGCCCGGCTCGTGGTGGGTCTTACGGAGCGCATCAAACTCTACAATGAGAAGAACCTCCCCCATGAGG
Organism: Platysternon megacephalum; assembly: GCA_003942145.1. Taxonomy (NCBI): domain Eukaryota; kingdom Metazoa; phylum Chordata; order Testudines; family Platysternidae; genus Platysternon; species Platysternon megacephalum. The sequence goes on along the minus strand of QXTE01000195.1, from coordinate 1,458,940 downwards.
TCAAGTTTTTTGACCTGCGTCTTCTGTTCCTGCTGACAGCACTGAGGGTGGACATCCGGCAGCAGCTGGCCCAGGAGCTCAGGGGCATCAGCCTGATGACAGACACCCTAGAGCTGACGCTAGGGGTGAAATGGCTGGACCCCCATGAGGTAGCCACTGAGGGGAGCCCTCCCCTACCCCTGCCACGCCAGGAGACAGAGCGTGCCATGGAGATCCTTAAGGTGCTCTTCAACATCACATTTGACTCCAGCAAGAGGGAGGTGGATGAGGTAAGTTTCCCAGAAGTCACTGCCCATGTCTTGGTTTGATTGTGGTTTTCCACCTCCACTTAGCAATTCCTCCCTGTTGCGTCTGATGTCGGTGCATCCTCCAGTCTGTGGACTCACGGTTACATACACACATGTAGGAACAGAAGCAGCCCATGGGGCCTTCACTTCTAGAATAGTTTGATGACAACTCTGCTGTCTCTGCCCTATACACTGTTAACACTTAACAAATTGTAGCATTTTAATAACTCTTAATTTTTGTAAACTTTTTTATGACTTTAAAAATAATTTCTTTGCGCCGGAAGAGGGCAAAACACTCATGTAACTCGCCTTTGAAATGGCCAAGGCATGGCCCTTTTCCGCCTTCTATATTAGCTAATGGGTGTGATGGAGGTTGCAGATGGCTAACTCTTGGGAATGTCTGTGGCCTCTGCTGGCCCCTGGATTAACCATGTGATGGAGGACTTGGGAGGGATATGGAGCAAGATAAAGGACAAGCAAGTGCATGAGCACGGCAGGAAGCCGAAAGAGAGTTCTGGGGACATTGCCATGATTTGTATCTTACTTCACTTTACCAAGATTTGGTTGTTCTTGGTATCAATGTACAGAAGTGTTCTATTCCCAAAACAGCAGTAGAGAGGCAGAACGGCAAACAGACTCTGGGATTTCAGGGACTGCAGAGATGTGCTTCCTTTTCATAATCAGGTTTTTTGTTTTCTGTTTTGGGGCCAGGAAGATGCTGCTCTGTACCGACGCCTGGGCGCTGTCCTGCGTCACTGCCTGATGATTTCAGCTGATGGAGAGGACCGGACAGAAGAATTTCATAGGTGAAGATCATTGTCCTGGCATAAGACTTGAACCCACATAACCTTCTTACCCAGAGGAGAAGTTGCTACTATCTAAGCCATCCTGACACCAAGGATCAGATTCTGATACCCTGACTCATGCTGAATGGTACCTTTCTCTACAAGTAGTCCTGCTGAAGAGAATGGGACTACTTGTCAGAGTAAGAATTGCTCACCAACTTGAAAAAGGTCTTCACAATCTGGCCTTAAATATCTAACCATATCCTGAGTCATACTGAGCAGTTGCCATATGTTGTGCAATTGACATTGACAATTGTCATTAGAGAGAGAGCTGAGACCTCCCAAAATCAGGTCATGTTTGACCTTTGTGTGCACACCCTTTGATTAGTTTGGTTGTAGAAGAGTCCACTTGCAGGTCCCAGCAAATGATGGTTTTTGATCTTACCCTCCGGCGCATTATATTGCTAGAATTCAGAAATTAACTTGCTCCTTGGAGAGTAAAAGAATCTACATTAACACAGAGCCTTGGATGTCTCTTTGTTCCTCCTCTCCCTGTATGTTCAGCCACACAGTTAACCTCTTGGGCAACCTCCCTCTCATGTGTCTGGATGTCCTGTTGACCCCGAAGGTGCGGCCAGGCTCGCTTGAGTACATGGGCGTCAACATGGATGCAGTCATTGTCCTGCTGGATTTCTTAGAGCGACGACTTGACAGGGTAGGTAGAGGAGATGCTGTTCAGAGTTTTTCATTGTGCCATCTTTTCATGCAGTACCATCTCTTCTCACTGTAGGGCAGATTTGGCCCTCCATCCCTGACCAGCAGAGCTACTTTCTCCATTAAAAAAACCCCAAAACACCTCATGAGGAGACCACAGGAATGTCAGCAAGTGAATGCTGGTTTGGAATTCACCAGAGTAGTTTGTAGCTATACCTTTAATAGAAGTGGCAGATATTTTCCTGACAGAGGCAAAAAATTATGGTTGATGTTTGACTAGGTTCACTGGTTGACTGGACAGTAGGGTGATTAACTTGTTGATTAAAAAGTAATAGATTTATTGGCTGTTTGCATGGCAAGATTCATTGGATGGGAGTTGGTTAACTGATCAGGGTGCTGAACAGCTGATTGAATCGGAAACCCTGGAACTGGTTAGTTACCGGGTGTGTTGGTCAGCTGTTTGGATATGACAGTGTGAGTTGCTGTACAGTAGGCAGTTGGTTGATTGGTTAGCTGTTTCTTTCCCATGACTAACTCAGCAGGTCTGAGGACTGATTGTCACCAATCTCACTTTGAGGTGGAGGGCTGGTGGAGTTTTTGTGGGCTTCATTAAGGTAGATCATCAGGATTAACACTCAACCTCCCCTCCCCCTCAAATTCCTGGATTTACTACTCCAGCAGCTTAATCTGAGTTTTCCCTGAAGCCAAAAATAAAATTGTTTTTAAGTTCTCAGTTCATTTTTGACAGAAAGGTGTTATATGAAGCAAATCTGTTAAAAACGTCACCAACTCAGCAGAACATTGGGTGTGGTCTTCAATCTCTAGAAATACTTTGAGGCTTTTCTGAGCGTGGCTGCATGACTTCCCAGCGTTTTCTGCTGTCACTCCTGTGTTCCAGTGTGCTTCTGGCAGCGCCATGCCATACAGTGAATGCAGAGAGGCTGCCAGCTCTGAGCACTGACACAGTGGGAAAACTGCCGTGGCACAGAACTGGAATCCTCCGTCCTCATCTCTTTCCACGCAGGCCTGCGCTCTCGGGATCAGTCTCTGCTAGGAACTGGACAATGAGAACTACGTGAGCTTGTGATGACCTGTTGTTTCTTCTGGGCTCTTTCACAGGGTCACAAACTGAAGGAGACCCTGACCCCTGTGCTGAACCTGCTGACAGAGAGTGCCCGTGTCCACCGCCAGACGAGGAAGTTCCTCAAAGCTAAGGTACCATGTTGGTGTAGGGAGAATCCAAATGATACTCATTCCTGATTCCTCTGAGGTGGGAGAAGAATAACACAAACTTTATGGATACCACCAGCCTCCAAACAGATACCCCTCTCCCTCCGTATATAGATTCTGCTATCCCAGGCTATGAGCCCCACAATACCTGCAACATTTGCCTCCACGCTTGCCACATTCCCAATAGTTTATTCATTTAATTAATCTGTAAATTGCATTGTGGCACAAAGGTATTCTGGAAATCCCAGTGCTGTTCCAGCTTCATCCCTCTTGCTGTGGCTTTGCAGGTGCTGCCTCCGCTGCGGGACGTGAAGAATCGCCCTGAGGTGGGGAACTTGCTGCGGAACAAGCTTGTGCGCCTGATGACTCACATTGACACCGACGTGAAGCATTGCGCAGCCGAGTTCCTCTTTGTGCTCTGCAAGGAGAGCGGTGAGTAACGAAAATGTCACAGGACGGATGAGATCCTCTGGGATCTTAGTGCCAGGGAGGCAGGGCATGGAATCCAATTTCTGGTCAAAGCCAATTAGAGTTTACACCACATCAGACCTTCCGAGGCTAGAGGACACACCTTGCCACCCCTCAGACACGCTGTCCAGACATTCGGTGCTTGGGGCAGGTAGTACAGTAGTGCACTGTGGGAAGGCGGAGTTGCCTTCCCACCTCACAGACATACCATATAGATGAGCAGTGCCAGTGGTCAGTGAAACACTCTGCAAGGAGACAGCTCCTTCCCACCTCACAGACACACTGGGCATTCAGACCTGCTGTCAACAGATGCAGCTCCACTGATCCATTGTTCAGCCCCCCCAGTATGGGGAGTCAGATGATAAATCTGGTATTGTTTGCTTTACCCTCCACTCCACTGTCACAAAGTCCAGGGGAAGAATTGGTACTTGGGGATTTTGTCTGGGGGAGGAGGACCCAGAGCTGAACTTGCTGCTTGAGCACTCAGGAGCGGTGTATTGACTATCAGTGCCACAGTCTGCATTTCCCACCTGCCTCTTCCACATGAGCATTTATCCAGTGGCTGTCCATGCTGGCTGGTGCCTCTTGTTTAAAACTGGTCACTTTCAGTCACTCCAGCCTGTCCCCAGGAGGGCTGGTGGGCAGCACGAGGATGTGCTGACTCTCGTGTCTCTCTCCCCGTCAGTGTCGCGATTTGTGAAGTACACAGGATATGGCAATGCAGCCGGGCTCCTGGCAGCACGAGGCCTCATGGCAGGAGGGCGGGCAGAGGGAGAGTATTCTGAGGATGAAGACACGGACACAGAGGAATACAAGGAAGCTAAGCCCAAGTAAGGACCCCTTTCCCTCCACCACCTCTTCCCACAGTTCCTCTGTCCCTACATACTCACAAATCCCTTTCTCCATGCCCGGCCTGTGCTCACGAGCTCCCTTCCCCATCCTGTCCCTGTGCTCTCACCTACCCCATTACCCACTTTTCTCACCCTATTCCTTTCTGCTCTTCCCCATCCTCTCCCTGCATCCCCCTGCCCAGGGCTTCACCCACTCTCTCCTCCTCACTACTCACTTCATTTGATAGCATTTCATCCAAAAATTACCTACTTCCTACTCCAGTGCCCCACCCACCCTCATCCTGGGAATGACTCCCCTCGCGTGACAGCTGCTAGCGTGCCCGTATCCACTCACTGGCAGTAGGGCACGTCATCTACAGTGGAACAGATTCCCTTATTGCACCTCTCTGGAGAGGCATGGAGATGGGGTAGCGTGTGTAATGAGGGTTGGGTTAGAGCTCTGGTCATACCCACCTCCAGCTGCTGGGTCCCTGTCTGCAGCCAAAGTGAATGTGTTCCTCTCTCTCCTCAGCAGTGCTTAGCAGTGATGCTGTGATGGGGTAGACAGAGGGGACTCTCCAGTCCTACCGAGCTCTGACTGAACGTAGGATTGGCCATGTCAAATCAGGCCATTAGTCCACCAATTCTGGAATCACATGGACCACATGTATGTGGAAGAGGAGGGAGGTGAGGTCTCTACAGATGGAGGCCTCTGGAAGGAAGTGACGAGGAGAGGGTGTATTCCCACTCCGGTGGCCAGAGAAGGAGGGGAGGGCTTGGCAGGACTCTCCTACTGAAGGAGAGTGGGGGGTGATGCAGTGGAGCATGGGCAAGTGCCAGGAGCACCTGGCTGTCCCCTGTGATACCACCAGCACTAGTATCCCAAGGAGAGGAGAGAGCATGTGCTCTGTGGCCAGCTCTACTCTCGTGCTATTGTAGACTCATAGACGCAGCCTGTTTTTCAATGAACCTGTTTCTCTCTTCTGTCTCTCTTTTTCTCTCTCTACCTCCTGTTCCCATCATTCAGCATTAACCCAGTGACAGGCCGCGTGGAGGAGAAGCTCCCCAACCCCATGGAAGGGATGACTGAGGAGCAGAAGGAGTATGAAGCCATGAAGCTGGTTAACATGTTTGACAAGCTGTCCAGGTACCAGAAGAGAGAACGGAGCGTGCGCAGTTGTGGTTTGGGGATCCAGTGGGAATGCACTAGAAGAAAAAGTCCTGGCTAATATAGGTCAGACACTGAGATTGGGGAGACCCAGGTTTGTCATAGAGTCATGACTATGGCAGGTCAGTGCAGTAGGATAGTCTTAATGGGCACACAACTACGTATATGCCTTGAGGAGGAGGGGAATCCCAGCTCAGTGCAGTGAGTGTCTGGTAGCAGTCCAGGGCCCTGGAAGGTCATAGGGGATGGACTTGGGGTGATTGCTGGGAAGATTTAACACATGAATAAATTATCAGAGCTGGATTCTGTTACCCCAGCAAAAGGAGTTAAGGGGCCTTAGCCAAACCTCATTGAGACAGCAACAGACTAAGAAACTACCACATAATGTGTTCTCCACCTCCCAGTGCATCGGGAGTTGTCACCTCACCAGAGTTCAGCCTGGGAGTTCTCTAGCAGATGGTGGCATTGCCCCTGGGTGGCTGCTGGTAGGAAGTAGCATTTCAGCCACAGATGGCAGCCAGTGGCACCAATTCTCCTTCCCCACAGGAGAGCCTTCTCCAGTAGGCGCTCATCCATCATTCAGGGGCACTGCAGACAGGAGTCCGGGATCTACCTAGAGAGTTCAGATGGGAAGGAAAAGGGCAGCTCATTTAATGCTGATAGCACATGTGTGTCAGAGAGAGAGAGAAACTCATCCTGGTGCCAGTCCTAACATTACACTACAGTGGTTCAGCTAGCACTCCCTGCCTCTGCCCAGTGCTACTCCGGACGGTGCCAGGAATGCCCAGGAGATTCTAGAACCCAACCAGTGTAGCAGGAGCTTAGAGTGGCAGCTCCTGGGATCTCCAATGCTAATTCCAACGCGACTGTGGTTCTGGGCCCCTAGCACACCCTGCCGCAGGGGCTGCACTCTTCGGGTTGCTTGAGAAAAGGCATCAATCCGTTCCTTGGACTTGATTTGCTGGGCTGTGGGATTCTCTCTGCTGCCTTTTGGAGCTTTGCAAGTGGAAGTACAGAGCTGGATATTCAGAGGTGGGGAGCTCAGTGTGAGTTGTGGATGCCCAGAACTTCTGAAAATCAGCCCCTCGTTCTTTTCACAGGTTTATTCCTTCCTTAGGTGCATGGGAATGTTGTTGCTGGAACCAGGCCTGTTCCTTTAACTAGGGGGCCTCTACTGCGCTGGTATCCCGCAAAGCATTCTCCCTGACTGCCATCTAGAGGTGCCCACAGGTCCCTCAGAGGATGGACATGAGTGCTCAGCAATGTGAGCGTTCCCCAGTCTCCCAGTTCTGTAGCCCCTCCAGTAACATTATGTGGTTTCTCCTGGGAAGTCCCTTTGCCAAACTAACTCTGCTCTTTCCTTCCGTATTGCAGACAGCAAGTCATCCAGCCGATGGGGATGACTCCAGGGGGCAATCTCACCTCTCTGGAGAACGCTGTGCATGAGCTGGCAGAGGAGAGGTCATCATCTGACTCTGACTTGGGGTTGGACTGATTCACACCTCTCCACCCCCCCAAGGACTGTGGGCTCTCCACTCTCCCTCCAGAACTGGTGCTGCATCCAGAGGATAGTACTGGGTGAGGACTCTCCCAGTGGGATCTGAATCAGGGCTGGAGTCCACTGCCCAGATGGATAACAACCACCTCCTCTCCGGTCCCATAACCACCTCTCCTTTCCCAAAGAGCTCACCACAACTTGGTTTTATCTTGGTTTCTTTCCCTCCGTGTCCCTGAGGATCTCACACTCCAACCCAAGCCCAGGATTGTCCAGTAGGACTTTTATAAAGAAAGATTGGGAAGGGGGAGGAGGGAATATCTTCTTACACCAACGGGGTCCAGTAGCATGTGGAGCATTGTGTGTGCTGACTTCAGTGTAGGCACATCACTGTGTGTGCATCTGGGTGTTTTTATGGGGTGTGGGTGTGTTTATAGTATGTGAGGCACTTGTGCAGCGTGCATGCATTTGTAAGGGCACACGAGGGTGTGCCTATGTCAGAGAACATGTGGGAATTTGGGAACATGAGATGTGTGTGAATGTGTATGTACAAATGGAGTACATGCCTGGGATAGAAGTGTAGTGATTAGAAGAGTGTGGACATTACATGTCTGCATCCGGATGGTATGTACTTGTATGGGTGAGCCTGGGTGTATTGGGTGTATGCAATTGTATATGTACAGATGGGCACATGTCAACATGTAATATTTAGGTACACATATAGATAATATTTGTGGGCGTGTGAGGGGTGTATACATGAGTGGCTGTGGAGTGTACAGGTGGGGATGTGAGTGTAATATTTAAGCACATCTGCCTGTCGGGATACATGTGCTCATTCTGTGTGGGGAGCACAGGTGGGGGTATGAGAATATAGCTCTTGTGAGAAACTTTCAGCACTCACATTGACTGCAGGATTGACATTTGCAGGTGACTGTTTGCCAGCAATGCTTTGATTTGTAGTCTATAGCACTGTGCAGTGTTCCTGTTTCCACTACCCTCAGTTTTCTGGACTAACTTCTCCCATTCTGCTTTCTGAACGAAAGGCAGAGACTCCTTGTGTAGTTTGTTGCTGAATCATCTACTTCAGCTCCCACAGATCCCCAGCTCTTTGCACTCCCAGGCTGGTATCAAATCCCCTACTGCACTCTGGCGTAGACTTTTCTGTTTAAAGAAGAGAAACTATCTTCCAATTTGTCTCCTGTACCAAGAGTTTCAGAACATATTAGCACAAATAGAAAGAATTACACTAGAATAAAGGAAACCTTCTGACAGACGAGTGCGTGTCAATGATTCATCTGAGTGGTGTCACAACTCTAAGCAAATTAGAAAATGGCTAGTGTTTCTGGGGGTCCATCATATAGCCATGATCATTCCACACATTAGTTTTATTCCCAAATAATAGGCTATATTAAGAGACAGTTAAGGGTGAAACTATCTCTAGTTTCAAAAAACCCAAACATATCCCTGAATGTTTAATTTGAAACATCTAAGCACCTGAGATTCAGGAAATTCTAAGTTAAGATTCCACTAACACCCTTAACTCTGCCACAGGTTGTGGTCCAGGAAATCAAGGTGGTGTTGGAGTCCTGGCAGGCAGAAGTGCAGCTGTGGAGGGCAGTTGGGGGGGACTGGAGAATTGAGGATTTTTCCTGTGAATTTTTAAGGGGAGAAAAACAATTCTAAATATACTTAGCAATTGGTTTACATTTTAAAGGCTGTCTCTGCAAGGGAAAAAGGCTAGAGATTTACTTCTTTAAAAATGCAAGTTTAGTTCTTCACCTAGTGAAGAACTTTGTGGCAGTTTTAAAAGGAGAAAAAAAATTGAATAACTCAAAAATTAACCCACTAAACTTCACTAATAGACAGCAGGCTCCCTGAAGAGAACAGGAGAAATCAACTGTGGAGATTCTGGGTCAAGCTATTTTATTTATTTTTCTAAGATAGAAGTTGGCAAAAAATAATAGTAAACTTTCAGTGCAAACCTCTGATCTTTTTCAAAGTGTTAGATCTGGCAGAAACCTCGCCCGTTCAAGAAATTAAAGAAAAACATGGTGTATTTTACTCACCCCTCGCCCATTTCCTTGTGTTCAAATTCCTCAGAAATAGGCCATGTTTAAAACTCAAGCTTCCAATGGACTTAGGCACTGATCCTACAAAAGCTCCACACGTGCTCAACATTAAACATCTGAGTAGTCCCACTAACTTTAATAGGGCTGCCTATATGTGTAAATCTTGTGCATAAGGTTTTGCAGAATTGAGGCTCAAGTCAGTACAAGCACCTTTGACGTGTATAACGAAATATAGTTGAGAAGCAACATATGCTGTTTTGTAGTAAAATGTTAACTGTGTACAAATGGGCAGAACTCCAGCTAGGCTAAGTGTCTGGTGTGCTGCAAAGTGAAAGAAACACTTCTGCTTTTATTTAGGCTATGAATTCAAATGACATTTATTTCAATGGCTGAACCTACAGCCATGTAAGAACATTCAAATATATTTGAATCACACATTCAGATAAACAAGTCTGTTCATCTGAATGTGAGCTCAATCACAGACCTCATTTAAAAGAAGTGCAAGGGCAAAATCTCTGTTACTGTAATGGTAGGAATGACAGGGCCAGATCCTCAGCTAGTGTAAATCAGTATACATCCATTGAAGTCAATAGAGTGCTGTTGAGTTACGCCAGCTGAGGATTTGGCCTGAAGTTTCTAAATGCATAGAAGACAGATAATCCAAAACTAGGTTTCATACCGCAACCGTAAATTAGCCACATTGCACATACATATTAAGGCGTAAAAGTTAACACAATATAAAGGGAGACAAATGTACAAAGACGCAGAGTTACAGTAGCTATGGAAGCCTTAACATTCAAATTCCTTGACTTGTGCATTTCAAAATATTAACCATAACCACATTGAGCAAGGTGTTTTGCATCTCCTCTGTTGTGCTTCTTTAGATGTAGTATTGGTCAAAGGTCACATCCAGAAAAATCATTGTAATAGACGAGCTAATTATTGCTGCATTTGCCTCTAGGCCAGAAGGGTGTGATTTCAAATCCTACGCTGGGACTGGGGCTCAGCTGCAATGATAGCTCTCTAGTGTGAGAGGGGGGGCCTCTCACTGTTAGTAGTGCTCTCTGATGAGACATTTAACATGGATCCCTTTTGCCCATCTGTGATGGGCAAATTAAATATCCTATGGCACCTTTTGAAAAGAGGAGGAAATAACCCTGGTGTCCTGGCAAACGTTCCCTCCCTAGAAGGCTCAGTGAATAGACAATAAACCCTTTACTGCTCCATATGACTGGAGCATTTGGTGAGCTGTAAATCTGTGCAAGGAATTGAACCAGCATTTAAAGAATGAATAGTTGCTAAGTGAATAATTAAGAGAAATGAAGGATAACAAAGGGCATGAACCAAATTGGGGGGACTGCGATCAAAGCACTGACCCTGGGAAATGTGTGAAACAGACATTGAAATACCATGTGTAGACATCCGCAAAGGCATTAATGCTTACTAGTATTAATAATTATTATTGCTGTGCAGATATCAAACCACGTTCCACTCAAACAGCAGCTTAAATTGGCCCATAGGGTTGTTTGCTCAGCAGGAGTGGGGTTTCCAGGCATCATCTCTAGACACATTGACACCTTTCACCTCCTGATTAGCAGCAATTTCACCCATATAATAAACACTACAAATTTGCAACAAATAAATAATTGAAAAAACCCTGCTTGCATTTGAAAGCTGCTCTTTCGAAGAGCTGGTTCAGGGAGCCGGACAATTTCTATGAACCTGTCTGATGGAGCTGGGTACTTATCCCAGCAGCATTAGAATGAGACAGATCAACTAACATTTTCAAAAGTGGACTAGTGACTTTGGGTGCCCAACTTGAAGTACTATAAATAGGCCTGATTTTCAGGACATTCTGAGCTCTCGCCCTCTGACAGGCCGCTCCAGGGTATTTCAGGTTGGGCACCCAAAACTTGGGACACCCAGACTCACAAGACACTTATGAAAATTTGATCCTGAATTTCTGGTGGGAGTCCAGAATGCCTGGTGGGAGGGAAATGAGACTCTGGCCCAGTCTAATAGTGAACATCACAAAGTTGGATGATAGTTTATACAGCTGTTAAAGGATCTACGTGACAGAAAAGGAGAGGCAAAGTCTCTCCAAATGTGTGATTCGGGAGAATGGAAGACAGGAAAAGGTAGAGGTCACAGTGTTCAGTGGGCAAGTGCCAGGCTGAGGTGTCAGATTGGGAAAGTCTCCTGCAATAGCCAGTCCACAGCCTGCCATTCGGTCTTCACTTCCTAAGAGTCTTGTGTGATGGTCTTTTCTGTACTGCGGCAGGGCACTCGGATACAGCCAAAGGGGTCCTCAGTAGCCACTGCAAAGCTGGAGAGCATTTTCCCCAGCTCTCTTCTGTAACCTCTTCACAGCTCGCTGGGGATGACACCTACCCCTTTTCAAGGTGAACATTATTTCCCAGCAGCAGGAGGGCAGCTGTCCTAGTTGTCTTTTGCATCCAGCTAAAAATAGAAAGAACGTTCATGGCTCGTCAACGTGATTCACGTGTTCCAGTGTTCATCAGCTCAGCTGGTGACACTCAGGCCAAAAGCCCAGGGTGATGAGAGAGAGCGTGCATGCCACAATTAACTGGATTGGCTTCATTGAGTTACAGCAGCACAACCATGATATGAAGGGCTGTGCGCTCTCGTGTTACCCTCAAATGGCTTACCATGAAAAAACCCTTGACAAATGACTAATCATCCTGTAAGGGGGAGGGATGGCTGGCTGGCTCAGTGGTTTGAGCATTGGCCTGCTAAACCCAGGGTTGAGAGTTCAATCCTTGAGGGGGCCACTTAGGGATCTGGGGCAAAATTGGTCCTGCTAGTGAAGGCAGGGGGCTGGACTCGATGACCCTTCAGGGTCCCTTCCAGCTCTATGAGATAGGTATATCTCCATATATTATTATATTATATTTGTAGATGACCCATAATCTGATAATGAAAAATGAAACAGCAATGTTAAAATGGGGTCTGGGATCTCCATACTACATCATGCCCTCTCACAGCACTTTGTTTAAAAATACAGGGCCAAATTCTCTTCTGGTGCAAATGGGCAAAACTGTACTGACACCAATGGAGCTGCACCCATTTATACCAGCAGAGTTTGATCCATGGAGTTAAATGCTCCACTAGACTAAAATGAAATACTACTACTAATGGTCCCTAATTAATGTTAGTGTAAAACAAAATAATTAATAGCTTGCTCTTTTATAATCTCTCTTCTGAAGATCTCAAAGGACCACCTGTGTCAATGGGACTTCTCAGAGGACCAAGGGTTAGGCGCTTAGCATTTCATTACTACCAGACTAGACAAATGCTTTTACTCCTGTTAGTAATAGGGATGACTGCACAACCTCATTATTTCATACAAGTAACTGGGAGAGCCATTGCGAAAGAACTGATTCTGTAAATCAGCAAATAAGAGAACAACCCCATGAAAAAGCAAAGAGAATACATTTTTTATTTTGGCAATTATAGGTTAATTTTATTTATGGTAACACTTCAGAAGGAATCAATACAATTACAGAGCCAGATCCTCTGCTGGCACAAAGCAGCTTAGCTCTACTGACTCTCCATTGAAATCAAGAGAGTGATGTCAGTTCACACCAGCTGAGGATCTGACCCACCGTGAATATTCTGTAAAATGAATGAAGTTTAATACTGAGACTTCACGACAGCCTCTGCTCTGAAAACTGAGAGGAGGAAAAAAGCCACCACTTTTTTGTGTTTATAATGTGCACAAATTAGTTTGGCACATGGCAGGGGTATTTCTCTTGGCATGGGGAGTGATACTGGTAACTTTCCAGTCCTTCAGAATCTCTATGGAACTTTTGCGTCTGCAGCCTGGAGTGCATGTTATCCTGGACTTGGGGTCTGATCAAAAGTTTGTTGAGGTCAATGGGAGTCTTTGCATTGATTTCACTAGGCTTTGGATCAGGCTTGTGATGATTTGTCTTTTAAATGCATCTAACCCTAAGCCTTTGTTTTATGTATGCTTCTTAGCTGCACAGCTGTTGTCTCTGGTAAACTGATCTCTGGCTTAGGCAAGTCTCCATCACCCTCTTCACTTCTTTAGGGGTTGAAAAGTCTATCTGGACATGCATCAGTAAATAAACAGAACAGACTTCCCTTAAAACAGCTTGTACTTTTAAAATATCCACATCATTCTAGATCAGGATGACCCAGATATTCAGTTAAATACCGTTAAACCATTCCATCATTAGGAAACTATACTCCACAATCTTGGTCTTCTCTTTGCTTGGTTAAGACAAGTCTGATGTTGGCTGAAAATGTATTTAACAACCCTGTCTACTTTCTTGTCTCCCAATATAAACTCTCTGCGTTCGTTGCTAAATGCCCTAGTGGCTTCTTTTATCCTTTGGAATTTGCTCTCCCTTCCTCCCTCGGGGTACAGATTGTAGACGTGAAGATGGTTTCTATGTGACTTTCTGGTCTCCACAATTCCTATTACCTGTTGGCACTGGAATATTTTTTGACACAAAGAATAACGAGGTTGAGGGAGGCCTCCATGAGCCTTTCATACCTTTTCTGTTTCCCTCCGGATTAGCTCCTGCATCTCCTCCTTCCAGCCCATCAGCTCCACAAACTTCTCCACCCCACTGATCACGTCTCCCAGCAGGGCCACATCATTGTACTGTGGCTGGTACGCAAATGGTCCCACCAGGTCTCGATTGATCAGCACACGAGGAATAGAGCTGCGGACTGCATCTGCCAGACTGGCAAAGGGCTGCACCTAAAAAAAATCCCCCCACAAGGAGCAAAGAAACAGAGAGCTTCATCCCAGGAGTGGAGGTCAGCAGGGGAGTCCAAACCCCACACAAAATGAATTCACTGTACTCCACAAACTGAACCTCAGGGACTCAAAATGCAGGGTCTCAGAGGGCCCCAAACCTCGCAGCCTGATTCTTCCGTATTACACAGACCCTCTTTTAATAACAAAGTTTACACTGCATCTCATAACCTGGGCAAACTGGCTGAGAGGAATATCTCAGACAAAAGCTATTATCTACTGTACCCCCTGCTGGCACATCACTGAATTGGCAGGGGGCATCTCTCCAGCAGAGTCCACCCCAGTTATTACTGTTACCTCCTCAAGTATCCACCTCTTCCATCCCCAGAGGTCCATCCCCACATCCTTACCCTGAGCTCCATGGACCTTGTCTAGCTCCCTTCTGTTTCCACATACCCCCAAACAGAGTCTGAGTACTCCGCTTCTCACCCTATGACCTCAAATTCCTCTCTTCATTTTCCTGATCCCTGAATCGCGCCCCCCCATCCATTTCCCCCAACGCCATGTTCAATTTTGCACTATTTCCCTGAGTCCCAAAGTGCTGAATCCCTGTAGCCCTCTCATGATCTATGTCACAGACCTCGAGGGAGGTTCCAATGATAAAGAGCACGTCTGCCATAGGGAAATCTGTCACGTGCAGGAAGAACCGGTGTGGGAGCTCCTCTCCAAAGAACACAATGTCAGGTTTGATGAGTCCAGTGCAGACTGGGCAGTGGGGGATTTTGTCTGCCATCACATCTCCCTGAAACAAGAAAACCCATCAGCAACCACATGCTTTACCAGGCAGCATGGCAACTCCACCATCACATCTTCCATCCATCCCACAAGCACACATGGGTTTGCCATCATATCACATCGCAACAAAACAAAATTTGCGCTGGAACAGGAACCTTGTCTCTTGGCCATGAGGACAAGGTAACTGGCTTGTAGGCCCCCTTTGAATTTGCTTCTGTTGTCTCTGTGTTGATGCCCCTGCAATTACCACTCACCTTAAAGTCCTCACCCGGGTAGGATCTCCGACAGGCGGTACATGTGGCAGTGGCGAAGGTGCCATGAGCTTCCACCAACTTATCAAGAGGGATCCCAGCAACTTGAACACAAGATGGAGAATAGATCAATTCAGTACAAGGAAATTGAATCTACTGGCCCCAAATTCATCTGATGTTTAAACAGTCCCACTCTCACATTCCACCCCACCTTGTCTTTTCCCTGCATTCCATCAAGGAGAGCCAGGAAGGGGACACTCACCTCTTTCCAGTCCGTCGATGTTCTGGGTGTACAGACGCAGAAGGAGTCCCTTGTCATGCAGGAGTCGCAAGAAGTAATGGGAATAGTTGGGCCTGTAATTGCCAGGGTACAACTCCTTGGCCAAAGTGAAAAAGGGCTTAGGATTGTGGAAGAAGTAGGCAATTTCAAAGATGGCTTCTGGATAGGGAATGTTGTACTGCTGAAGGTTACTGTACAGGCCACTCCCAGGAGACCTGCAGAGGGGACAAAGGGGGCCTATCAGTCAGAATGCCACAGGAAAACAAACCCAGCACAGATGTTTCTAAAGACACCTACCCATAGAGTGTGACATATGACACCTCTCGGAGAGAGAATGACCAAATTCTTGAGCCCTATCTGGTTGCTTTCTGCAGCTGAGGCAGGGCAAAGGAGCCTTAAGTGGGCAGCTGAGGATTTCCCTTGCATGTAAGAGGAACCCCTCAGGTGATGTCAAACTGGCATTGCTGGCTCTACACCACCCAACTCCAGACCCCCTGATGTATGAGGCATGTTCAGGATCTGCTGAGGATTGGAAGGGCCACAGCAAGTACACTGTGCTCCAGTGATCCTGGGCTGACGGAGTGGCCCCTGTTTCAACTCTAGCTTACGCCATGGCCAGACTGGCTCCTGGACAGCTCGAGAACTGGGGAAGTGCAGAGGCGAAATCAAGCAATAAGCACAACTCAACTGGGCCTGAGGATCTGGATCAAGGTGTCATATGGAGTCTGAGCTGCTGAAGGGAGCACTCATCTTAACTGTGGCATTGGCCAAGCAGGCCAGGGAAGGAAAAGCAGCAGACACGGTGATTTTTGAATGAAGTCTGGAATGCTGCTGGCATGCCACAAACTAGCACTAATGAGAGGGTGGTGGTGATGGCTGGAGCTGGGATCAGTACCCCCAGTACTAGTCAGAGGAGAGGAATGGTGAGTAGCAGACCCCTGGTGTTACCTAAGTTTGGAATATCATCAATTCCAGCTCTGGCATGGCTCCAATAAGCATCTGTGAGGGGGGTGAGGTGTTACCTAAAATCTGGGATGCCGCTGGGTGTACTGATCCCAGCTCCAGCCATCACCACCATCCGGTGACACTCTTTCTTCTGAATTAATTCTGCCACGTCCTGCAGGGTGAGCTTCTGGTTCCCACTGCCATCTCCTCCTCTGCCGATCCCAAAGATGCCCGTGGCAGCAGTGGATAAGGAGACTGGTCTGGCCCCCTGGATCCTTCTAGGAGCAGAAAGGAAATGCAGCAGGTAACAAAAGGACTCAAGCTGCTCAGATGGAGAAAAACATCCCAAGTGTTTCCTAGGAAGCCAGGAGCTGATCTTTCAATTGTAGGTTCATGTGCTATTGTTTGGTAATTGAGGGAAGAAAACATAGTAGCAGTTAGTATGAAGCCCCCAGGAGCACTTTGCACTTACAGCCCCTTTCATACGAGGATATCAAAGCACTTAACAGACATTTATTATCTATTGTTTTATTGTGCTAGCACCCAGGCCTGGACCATGACCCCATTGTGCTGGGTGCTGTACAAACGCAGAACAAAACGTCAGTCTCTACCCCAAAGATGTTTTCAATCTAAATAAGACATTAAGCATCACAGCTCCACCATGTGTGTATTTGGGTGGATTATGGACAAGGCACTGGGGTTAAGGAAGCTTTGAATCTCCAAATTAGTATACGATTCCCCATGGCTAATGCACCCGGGAGCCCCTTTTGCATCCTGGTTGGCAATCAGAAAGCACTTAGGATTGTGCTTCAGTGCTACTCTGACAGGGCTGCCCAGTTTAAGGACTGAAGAAACCTCAGCCCTCCCTGAATCCCATCCAGGATTCCCTCCTTAGTAGAGTCTATGTGCGGATCGCAGTCACCTAATTGAATCACTGCTAAGCGCGGAAGAGGAAATGAGAATCTACAATCCATCACATGAGAAGAATATTGCCCCAAACAACCTAAGCAATGTTTGCTCATCCAGGGTGTGACGTTGCACTCCATATGATTTTATGAAAATATGCTAATGAGTGTAAATATAATGTAACTGGAATATGCTTCATGCAAAAGGTCTCTTGTAAGGTATCATTACAAAGCTTATAATCTACTGAGTGTGTTCATCCTATTTGTATGAATGTATCATTCTTGTATCTGAAACTAGAAATATGAAATATAACTCTGAGGTCCTATTGTAATTATGCAAAGTGTAGGCCATTAATGGTGGTTTGGAATCTTGATGGCTCCCATTAACCAGGACAATTGACTGTGGATGGCTCTGTTTACTTGCAAGCCTTCCTGTGAGTCAGGCCGGGAAGAATGAAGGCTTGGGGTCTCACAGGACATGTGACCATGTCACCTGGTACTGGAATCGATCTTAAACCTGGTGCTTTTCCATTTAGAAGGAGGGGTGGGGAGCCAGAGAGACAAAAGATTCCCGCCTTGTGCCAAAGATATAAAAGGGGATGGAACAGAACAAAGGGGGCTGCAGTCATAAAATATCCCCTTGCTACCACCTGAGCTGGAACAAGGACTGTACCAAGGGAAAGGATTGGGCCCAGATTAGGAAGGAGTCCAGTCTGTGAAAAAAGCTTATTGGAACATCTCTGAGGGTGAGATTTCATCTGTAACCAGTTTCTTAAATGTATTAGGCTTAGCCTTGCGTGTTTTGCTTTATTTTGCTTGATAACTTACTTTGTTCTGTCTGATATTACTTGGAACCACTTAAATCCTACTTTTTATACTTAATAAAATCACTTTTGCTTATTATTGAACCCAGAGTTAGTGACTAATACCTGGGGGAGCAAACAGCTGTGCATATCTCTCTATCTGTGTTATAGAGGACGGACAATTTATGAGTTTACCCTGTATAAGCTTTATACAGAGTACAACGGATTTATTTGGGGTTTGGATCCCATTGGGAGCTGGGTGTCTGGGTGCTAGAGACAGGAGCACTTCTTAAGCTGTTTTCAGTTAAGTCTGCAGCTTTTGGGGGATGTGGTTCAGACCTGGGTCTGTGTTTGCAGCAGGCTAGCGTGTCTGGCTCAACAAGACAGGGTACTGAAGTCCCAAGCTGGCAGGGAAAACGGGCTCAGAGATGGGACTGCCACCTGATGTGCTGAGACTAAGAGGGTTTCTATGACCCAACCCGTCACACAGGGCACTGACTCTGATCAGGGCAAAATCCAGACATGAGAGCAGAGCCCAGAGGTTCTTGGTGACTCCTTGTGGTGGTGATTATTAGGTCACATAATCACTGAATGTGGTCTCCATGTGTTGGACATTGTCTTCACAAGAGCATGGGCTTTGCAGCACAAGACTAGATGTCCCATCTCTAGCAGTGGCCAATATTTCTCTTCAAAGCCTCTCTGCTGTTTGATCCACTTGCAAAGAGTTCCCATGGCAGCAGATACTGCACCAGCGTGGCTCACAGAGACAGACAGCCTGTGCATTTAGATGGTAAACACTGTTCTTAGCTCCAAGCTCTCAGCATTCTTTACAGTATCTGGTGAATTTAATTATAACAGCCTCATCTCCTCCTTCCTGGAGGTGGGTATTTCTGAGACAGTGAGAGAGTCTGATGAGTCCATACGATAACAGAGCCCTGGTTTGTGGAGAATTATCAGGATTGTGCTTGAGAGTGACAGGGAACAGCACAAAATTAGAAAACAGCCGTACCTCGCTCCACAGGCAATTGCCATCTCTCCATGGCATTCCAGAGGCTCCCTCTGCAGGGAAGTTCCACTTGTGGGGATGAAGCCAGATCCCAAGGAAGCTAAGGGAAGATTTCTGCCCCCCATGGAGCCAACGGGCCTCCTGGGATGATCTCTCTGACTGCATATCCAGAGATTCCGCCAGGCTGAAACAAAAGATAACAACCTGGACTAGCTGACAACGGTCCCTTAGAAAGGCAGGGCCAGGGGTGACCGGTTTAAAGGAATCTATCCAGAGTTATGGAAAGAACAGTCAGCTCCGTGCATTTACCAGGAATTATGGCATTACGAGTGACATCCCTCTTACATGCAGTGTAGCTGTAGCCATGTTGGTTTCAGGATATTAGAGAGACATGGTGGGTGAGGTGATACCAACTTCTGTTGGTGAAAGAGACCTGAAGATGAGCTCAATGTGGCACAAAAGCTAGTCTCTTTCTCCAGCAGAAGTTGGTCCAGTAAAAGTACCCCCCACACCTTGTCTCTCTATCACTCTTACATCTCATCTAAAAGAGGGCACCTCCAAATCCACAGAGCTTCCTAATGCCCCACTTGGTACAAGCAAAGCCGGTAGCCCATGCCATGCAAACTCAGCGCCTGGCTCTATCACTGAGAAACCCCTGAAAAGCCTGAGTCTCAGGTGAAAAGCCTGAGACCAGCCAGGTATGGCTACAGATGTAACATACACTCTGCCATACACAGTATGTCACTGACATTGATCTCCCCCAAACTGCCAGCAAGCTCCCCTCCCCACATGCTACAAGCTCATTTACTGTACTTTGCTCTCCCCAGTCCCCTCTGAACTCTGCTGCCCAAGCCACTCCACTCTCCCCCAGTCACTTCTGAACTTTGCCAGCCAACTTACCCTGCCGTTCCCCTCCCTCTCATCTGAAGTCTTCCCAAATCCGCCTGCCCCCCTCCCTCCGATCATTTTCACCCTCACCCCCCCGAATATGCTTCTTACCCGTGAATCCCTGAAGACTCGCAGCAGGGAACACATTTCTAACAGCCGCGACTCTGAACCGTAACCCCAGGCTCATTCCCCTGCCCTTGCCCTGTAGCAGAAAGTGGAGACTTGTGCGATGTGGATGAGAACAAGTGAGGTTGCTGTGGCTGCTTCCCTGCTTTTCCCTTTACACACCCCGACGACTAAGTGACTGTCTAGTTGCAGGGAGCATGGCACCGGGCGGTCACTATCTCCTGCGTCCCCCTTGGACTCGCTGCACTAGAGACCTGGAGGCTGGAGAAGGGGGATCTAGGGCACAGGGCAAAGCACCAGCCTGTTTGCTTAAGGTGATCCTGAGCCAGGCAGAACAGCTGAAAAGCTTTACCACAATGTCCATAATAGAAGAGCCCACAGCAGTTCACACTAGAATAACCATAGCTTGTATTTTTATAGTTGCTGTCACTTATACCAACTGTGTATAGTGGGATCATACACCTAACCACTGAAATGGAGTAGAGCACAGCAGCCTTCATCTCTAGCTACACTATACAACAGTGTCTTTAGGTCAAGGAAAATTACTATGATTTTATTGCGAGTCTTGGGATATTTGAGCAGTCCCAGCTGCTGGAGACAAGTGATGAGGTGAAAATTCAGCTTTAAAAAAAAATACATTTCTAGCCCTCATGGTAGTGGAGAAAGGCTTGAAAATCTGACCTGAGAGCACTCTAAAAGCCCCAAAAGCAGAAGGCAACTAAAAAGAATCCAAAATGGTTTGTTTTCAATCTCATGACTTTGGGGGCCCATCTTATGATTTTCGAACATGGACAGTTGTCAGTACCAAATATAGGTCCTGCAAGAGGCGATATCCTGGATGGGAAAGTGTCCAGGACATTGTAATTAACACCAAATCTTTCAAAATGTGCCATGGATCTTTCATGACCATGCGTGCTCTGAACCTTGATGTTATCTAATCTAAATGGTGACAGCTCCAGCAATTCAGTGCCCTCATACTGTAGCATGGTCACTGTTCCTATCATTCAGATATCACTGTCACCATTCCTAATTTAGGCCTGAAATTAGGCAGCCTATTGATCCATTTATCAGTGCCCCAATAGCTCCCCTTGCATTGGTTCCTATCCATTTTATCATCTACCGAAATTACTCAGAGATCCCCACCTGCAATTCTCCTGCTGAGCCATTATTTTCCCACTGTAAACCTGTGTATTTGATTATCTCTCCCTATATAAAATTGCTGAACCTCATTTTACTGATTTTATGCCATTTAAAAAATTTATTTAGCTCTTACTCTATTTTAATTCTGTCATACAACAGTATTTGCTGCCCTTTCAAGCATCTTTGTATTTGTCCACTGGTGCCATTAGTGTACTCTCCCCTCCATCCATCGAGTTGTTAATAAATGCACTAGGATTTCCTCCTTTTTAGCAAAGGAAGGGACGGAGGACAAATCAACTAACTGTCTCTCTGTGGTCACCTCCCCCAAAGTTGGGGAAATGTGGAATTTCAAGTAAAAACACTATGACTTTCAATTATCTTCATGGTAATGGTTGGCCTTCAGAGCGGGTGCCCATTGGGCAGGGATAGAAGATGAAAATGGGGTACTTTAGTGATGTGCTTAAAGTGGTCTGAAAAAAGTGGGGCTCTATCGTTTTCTGGAAGCAGCAGCTTTGGTAAGACAGCGCGTAAAGGGCCACCCTCAGAAGCTCAGCTTTATTTTCTTTAGGGGGGCAGGTCTGTGACCCCCCCCCACACACACACTGTATGCACTGGTGGGTGCACCATCCTTCAGGAGCTTTTGAGAAACACTGCCACCCTAAACAGAATCAATGGTGACTCCAAATTGCTACGGTTACACTTTTGGGGAAAGGGGGGTAGGAGAACTTCACTGTTGAATGCAGTAACGCGTGTTTAGCAGGGGAAGGAGGGAGTCCCGAGAGCCCCAAAGCCCTGTCCGTGAGATGGTCCCAGCTGATCTAGAGGTCTCTGAAATGTCGTGGCGCTGAGACACGGCATCCCCACGCCATGGCACTTCGATGCACCACGCTGGACGGACAGGCCACGAGTTAGTGTTGGTCAAGGGTGCTTGGCGCAAGGCCCTGCCATGGCGGCATGTGGAGGAGCCGCTGACTGTGATGGTGCTGGGAGGGGAGATGGGCTGCTGGAGATGGAAACACCTGCCCCGTGGGCTTGGGCTGCCGGTGTCCCTGGAGCCCGTGCCACGTTCCCTGGGGCTGTGGGGGTCAGAGCCGCTCCAAGCAGCTTCCATCACTGCTCCGCGCTGCAGGGCCTAGGCCTAGGTCGCGCCCGTTGCCATGGCTACCAGCGAGCACCCCTGCGCCCGCACCAGACCAGCGGGCCCAGGCCGGGCAGCGGCTCCTCCCCCTCGAGGGCGGGGTTTCGGGGCTGCACTACGCGAGGCCATACGGTACCCGTCATGCCGCGCGCGCGCACGCGACGGGGGTTCGTTAGCGGAAGTGAGTGTGCATTTCCGGCGGTAGCAGCGGGGTGGCTTGGCCTCCTGCTCCTTGGGGTTCTCTTGTCTCGTTCCCCCCGCCCCGCTCTCACCCCCTTCCCCGCCCGCCGCCAATATGAAGGACGTGCCGGGCTTCCTGCAGCAGAGCCAGAGCTCCGGGCCGGGCCAGGCCGCCGTGTGGCACCGCCTGGAGGAGCTCTACACCAAGAAGTGAGCGGGCCGGGGGGGCCGGGACCCAGGGAAGCGGGGCGCGGGAGGCTCCCTGCTGTGGGATGGGGCGGGGGTGGTTCCGTCCTCCCGGGCGAGCTGGGGACTGGCGGCAGCTGGGAGCGAGGGTTACGCTCTGCCCCGGTGCTGGGAGACTCGAGCGCTTTGCTTGAGGGCTGCTCCATGAGCTGGTGTTGGGGGCTCTGCCCTCCTCCGCCAGGAGACCCCCCATTCTCCTCTTGAGACCCCCCAGGAGAGCAAATCCTGCACCTCTGTGCAACCCCCCCACCCTCCGTGCACTTACCTGGGGGGTTCCGTGCAGCGTCAGACGCGCACCTTTGCTCTGACATCGCCACTGTAAGTGAGTTACACTGCAGGGGTTCTCAAACTGTGGCTTGGGATCCCAAAGTGGGTCGTGACCCCATTTTAATGGGGTCGCCTGGGCTGGTGCTAGACTTGCTGGGGCCCAGGGCCAAGGCCGAAGCCCTTGGGTTTTGGGCCTCCCCCAGCCCAGGGTGTTGGGGCTATGGGTGGGCTCGGGCTCCAGTCCCCCCTCCTGGTAATTTTTGTTGTCAGTAATGTTTGTTGTCAGAAGGAGGTCAGGAACCGCTGGGTTACAGGAAATGATGGTGCTCAAGAAATGCAATCCCCCTCGTAGTAATGCCATCCAGTACTCTCCAGTTAATGTCATATTGAAGAGACGCCTTTAACTTAAAAAACACACTTATCTGATATCTTGTACCTATAGTAGCTACAAAAAACACCTAGGATAATTATAGCAAATTGGAGATGCTTTTTCAGTTTTATTTTGTTTGACCGCACTTTATACATAGTCAGTTTCATTGTTTCTCTGTTAGTGATTTTCACCAGTTTTAAAATATAGGCAAATGTGAGTCACGGATGGAGGAATGCATGTAGAACACGAAACCATACTTCAACTTTTTAAAAATAATTGACAGGGTTTTGAAATAGGCTAGAGATTGCTGTTTTCCCTGTGACTTCTTGCTGCCTGTTTCTTCATGTGTAAGATGAGGAAAGTAATAATTTCCCTTGGAGGATGTTTTGAGGGTTGATTCATATTACTTATGTGCTTTGAGATCTTTTGCAGAAAGCTGCACTCAGTTTTTACTATTCCTCTGAACTATGCATGAGGAAAAGGTTGAACATATTTTTTAATTGAAGTCTGGTCTAGAATAGTTATAAGCACCAGGCTGCTGGTCCTGGCCAGTTGAAGTCTTTAACTTTTTCAGAACTAGTGCTGAATTGAGTCATAAATTATCCTTTATATTGGTCCTTATGGATTAATTGAAATTAGTTTTATAATGTTTGCCTCTGTATTTCAGTAGGTGTCCGTCTGATAGTTTTGCTTATTGTACTGATGCTTGCTTATGCCAGGGGCCTCTTTGTTTTTGTTTTTTCAGACTCTGGCACCAGCTGACTCTGCAGGTGTTGGACTTTGTGCAGGACCCCTGCTTTGCTAAAGGAGATGGACTCATCAAGGTGAATAGGTTGATTCTTAAGCAAGTGTCAGTGCAAAGATGACACTATGAGCATTCTTGGGCTGATATAAAACAGGTGTGCAAAGGCCTGCCAAAACATTGTGGGATGGGAAAATATGCTTTAAAACTTCCTAACCGCACCCCATCTATTTGGAAGGGTCTGAATATTTATAAAAAAATGTCAACAAATAGATACAATTTATTAGTATTAGAAGTTTATGGATTGGATTTTGGGCATAATTTGGCCATGTTTTATAAACATTCTAAAGCTTGAAATGGGTTAGATAAAATAATGGCGCTGTAATGTAAGGAATGGAATGAGATGAGTTTCAGGTCTTCACAGGTCTTAGTTTGGTTCACCTGTGTTTTTTTAAAAAAGGCTTTTCTTCAGTCTTGGCAACAAAGGGATTAACTGTGTGTGTGCGCAGAGTGGTTTTCCTGAGAGTTCACAAACTCAGGTATCAGTGCAGATTTCATTCCTCTCTTCCAACTTAGGCATATTGTCATCTTTAAGAATGCAACACACATGAATCTAGGTACTCCTGTGATTCATTTCTGCTCATTTCCCTCTTCTTTGCATTTTTATATCAAATTATGATTCACCAAAAAGATATTGACATCAGTGAGGAAAGCCCTGAGCTTTTGGACATGCTCTGCATGTTTAGAGTGGGGTGTGTAGAGAAACCTGAAATAGCTAGGCTTCTATTGACTATATGGACTTAGTGGAATAGCGGCCCCTCACAACAAAGAGGGGTAAACAGACCTAGGTAACCCCCTCTTGGTAGAGACTAGTCTTGTCTCATGAATCTATTAACTGGTGAATCACTCTCCACAGCAGGGAGGAGATCCTGGAGACTGCTCTCCATAAGATGAGCAATTTTTGGCTTCTGTAGTCTAGTGTCAGTACATTTTCGATTTCTCCACCTATGGGTACAAAATTACTTTGAGGGAGGAGTTTATGTTGAATGATGGGCAAGTTGCCTATTTCACTATAATGAAATATTCTGTCACTAACTGGCTGTCACAATTTTTTTTTTACCGCCCACAGCTTTATGAGAACTTCATCAGTGAGTTTGAACACAGGTGAGATTGGCTACTTGTATATAAGCGTGTAGCTTGTGCACTTTTAATTTTAACTGTTCTGATGCCATTTTGTTCATTTCAGGGTGAACCCTTTGTCCTTGGTAGAGATCATTCTTCATGTAGTTAGACAGATGACAGGTGAGTCACTTTTCTAGTATTAATAGTGACTTTTTAGGGCTATTAGGCCTAGGATTTAACTGGCTGATGGCAACAGCCAAGACTTCAATGTGAAAATGAGGCAATTGGTTTGCACAATATTGAAAGTAAAAAGCATAAACTCATAGAATTTATCAACTAATGGTGAAATTACTGCTGCAGAAGGGACCTTGCTGGAGAGATGGCTGATGCATATGGAGCCAGATCCTCAGCTGGTGTGAATCAGCATAGTTCGTTTACTTCAGTGGAGGTATGGTGGCTTTTACCGGCTGAGAATCTGGCTCTGAGTTCTGTGGAGCCAGTCAAGGTACTTTCTTGTGGTAGGTTCAAATATTCTGCTGTTTGGATCCTTAATATGCTTTTCTTCTTGCTCCATGTTAGATCCCAATGTGGCCCTTACTTTCCTGGAAAAGACTCGAGAAAAGGTATTTGTGAAATCCAAGTTTTTTCCTGTTGGCGCACAGTTATAAAATAGCTGCTGCTTTTTACATGTATACGTAGGTCTGTGCAGGTAGATATGTTTACATCTGTGTCTATATTCAGTTCATACAATTCTCTGTGAACAAGCCAACATGGATTTGGATTTGGGAACACAGCAAGAAACACAACCTAACTAAATTAGTACTTGTTATGCTTTAACTGTCAGTAGTTATGTTTTTCTGATGTGTAACTGTGTTGTGGATGCAGGTGAAAAGCAGTGATGAGGCTGTGATTTTATGTAAAACAGCCATCGGGGCTCTGAAGTTAAACATTGGAGACCTACAGGTCACAAAGGTGAGATTATGTTGGCATTTAGGTTCTGTCTGTTTGAGTGCACTTAATTCATCTGGATGCCCATGTATTTCAGCACTTAGCCTTTAGAGGCAGCCCCTCTCTTTCTGTGTCTGNTTTAGGTTCTGTCTGTTTGAGTGCACTTAATTCATCTGGATGCCCATGTATTTCAGCACTTGCTTAGCCTTTAGAGGCAGCCCCTCTCTTTCTGTGTCTTGAATTTAAGTTAATCTGTAACCTCTTTTAGGCAGCATGGGCAGGTCTCCTGGAAATCCAGCTCTATTTGGAAGGCTGGAAAGTGTTTGCTTAGTTCTGATAACACTGGCTGTTACTTCTAGTGTTATTCCTTTAGCTGAGATGCTAGTGGCATATACTTCTAGTGTATGACTGTCACCACTAATGAATGACCCATATGGAGCCAGATGCTCAGCTGGTGTGAATCAGCAGCTGCCTCTGAGAAGGGCTAGAAAAACCCTTGAGTTAATCCTTCTGTGTCTCGGACTGCAACTTCGGGGTGGTTCTACGAATTTAGCATCATGTATGTGGTTTGGCAAAGAGCTAAGAAGTATTGTATATCTGTAGTTAGCTTCTTGGTTGACCTTTTTTGCGGGGGAGGGAGCTTACTGACATTATACGTGGGGGTTGGAGCGTTTGGGTAAGAGGGAATCCATTTTGACAGATGGTTTTTCCAAGGGAAGTTGTGGAATCCCCATCATTAGAGGTATTTAAGAACAGGTTGTACAAACGCTGTCAGGGATGGTCTAAGTTTACTTGATCCTGTCTCAGCGTGGAGGTCTGGACTTGATGACTTCTCAAGGACCCTTCCAGCCCAACATTTCTATGATTATTAGGCAAAGTTATGATATATTATTTTAACCAACGTGAGCCAAATGGGGATACCTCAGTTGTTCATGTTCTTGTATTAATGGAAATATGAAGTTTCAAGGGTCAAGAAGTGCACTCACTGACCAGTGTTTGTAAATATGAACGAGACTTTTTGGGAGAAAGGGAGTTGTCTTGCTTTGTTTCAAATGCTGTTACTAATGTTCTCAGCTGCACACTCATCTGATTCACTCTGGATGGGATTTCTGTACCAAACGTGTGAATATAATTTGTGATAAGCTGTAAATTTCAAGACTAACTTGACTTTCTCCTTTGTTTAGGAGACCATAGAGGATGTTGAGGAGATGCTGAACAATCTTCCTGGGGTGACATCTGTTCACAGCCGTTTTTACGACCTTTCCAGCAAGTACTACCAGACAATTGGGAATCATGCCTCTTACTATAAGGATGCACTGCGGTTCCTGGGCTGTATTGATGTCAAGGATCTGCCAGGTAAGTCTGCCTCCTTGTGCCAGATATAGGGAACTGCAGTTTCCATGTTCATTCAGTCCTGGCCTATTCCACCAGTGTAGTCCAGCGGTAGGCACGTAGCACATAGGGCAGTCAGCTTTCCTCAGCATTGTTGTATTATATAACTCCACCATTATCCTAGTAGAGTCCACCCAGAGAGATTAATTCTGCTTGCTCATTCATCTCAGGGCTACTGTACCCAAGATGTATGGGGGTGGGGAGACTGTCAGTAAGGTAGGGGAGAGTAAATGACCGTTTCCCAACTCTTGTGATCTCCTTTGCGTAGCTGATATGCTAAATGATGGTATTCCTCTGAATTTCCAACCGGGGGGGCCTCTGCTGCAAGCAGATCACTGAGGTGGTCAGTGACCTCAAGTAGTTCAGACCCTCAGGCTGCACTGGAGTGGATTTCTGTCACACACTGGTTCTTGCAGCCTCCAGTATTGGCATGGAACTGCATTTTACGTGGATTAAGATTAGATTTGATCATGTTTGCAGTCATGAGTAAATGTGGAGGTGATGATGACCAAAAAATCTGAAAGAGATCATATACACATACTGAAAAAGGAAGGAGCAATAGGGTTGAAGCTGTCACTTTACACACACTATTCTTCCTTGCAGTGTCAGAGCAGCAGGAGAGAGCCTTTACCTTGGGGCTGGCAGGACTCCTAGGAGAAGGAGTTTATAACTTTGGGGAGCTGGTAAGTAGACTCTGGGTTGTCTCAGCTGTTGAATGGTGGAAATTGGTTATAGTCGGTCAATAACGCTGTCCTGCCTTATTTATCACAGCTCATGCACCCTGTGCTGGAGTCCTTGAGAAACACTGACAGACAGTGGCTGATTGACACACTTTATGCCTTCAATAGTGGTAATGTAGAGAAATTCCAGGCTCTGAAGACTGCCTGGGGCCAGCAGGTGAGTGAGTGAGGTGGGAAACACAACTTCCTGGTGCCCTGATAAATGCATAGACATCAACTAGAATAATAAAATAATATGGGAGTACAAAGGGACAGAGTTAAGGATAATATACAACCCATAACTCTGTAGTTATCCTGACTTCAGTCCATGTAAAATCTCCACCATAACATTTCTAACAGCACCTTCCCACCATGACTAGATTGATTAGAATAAATACATGAAAGTAAATATAAAGGATGGAAGAAAAAGTCTTCTGTAACCAAGGAAACAAGAGCAGAAGATTTCATGGGGTCTGCTGGGGCTCTTGCTGTGCCAATCTAACTTACTTGGGACACACTTAAATATCATTTTGAAGGTACTATGGAAAACACTAAAGAGAATCGGGAATGAGAAAGGCAATCACTTGCAAAGTAATGATTGTCAATACTAATATTTCAGTGATTATGCAGGAAGCTGTCAATACGGCAATAGCTCCAGAGATCTTTATTGTCCATCTAGACAGCCCTTAGTTAAGGACCATGATTTTGCATATCCTGCAGAGGATAGCATTTAACAGTACACCATCTCCTTGTTAGTACTATATGGAGTGGTCAGCCAGTACTGGGTTTGAATCCAGGGCTTTTTAGCACAGAAGCAAGACAGTTGAGAGGGTATTTACCCTCTGTGTGGCTCATTTCTAGTGCACAGGATGTAACTTAAAAGAAAGAGAAAGAAACAGAAGAAAAATTAACTTTATTCATAGCTGCTTATTGTTTTTGTTATCTCACAGCCAGACCTGGCTGCAAATGAAGCTCTTCTCCTGAAGAAGATCCAGCTGCTGTGCCTCATGGAGGTAAGCTGCTAGCTGAGACCCTGATAGGGCACCCCAATTGTCTGTTATATGGGTGTGGAAGGCGTCCCCATGATTAACTTCCCTGTAGTGTCCAAGTAGATTCCGTTTGTTAGTTGAGAGCTGTGTGCATGGTGCTTTCAGTCTACTGCTATTTTATATAGTTGCTCTTTAGATATAAATCAGTAATGGTGGCATTACATGATTTGCCTATTGGAGGTGCTCAAAGACAAGTGCTGCTGGAAGAAAGTGCCAGTAGATGCTAGTAAGAGACAGCAAGAGCCAAAAAGGTTGTTTCCAAAGACAGCATCTGAAGGGATGGTTCTTAAACTTTGTCCCAACATAACTGCCTAAAGAACAGCCCACATTCTCGCCTCAAATGGATAAGGGTTGAAAACCCTCCCCATGCAAGGAAATCCTTTAACATCTAAGACACAGAAATGCTTGTCCTGGCATTCCTTCCATGTACAAGGCCTGGTTTCATTGTCACCAATGGGTATGGGTAACCCTAACCCGTTAAAAGTCCCGTCGGTGGTGCTGTCTAGCTAAAGCAGGCTAGTGCCTACCTTTTCCAATACCGCGCTGCGCCCCAGAAGCGGCCAGCAATGGTCCGGCTTCTAGGCAGGGAGGCCATGGGGCTCCATGCGCGGCCTCCACCCCGAGCACCAACTCTGCACTCCCATTGGCTGGGAACCGGCCAATGGGAACGGAGGGGGCATGCCCCCAGCCCCACCCCAGAGCCCTGAGCCCCTCCTGCACTCCAACCCTGAGCCCCCCCAAACCCGGAACCCCTTCCTGCACCCCAAACCCCTCCCTGGCCCCAGCCCAGAGCCTGCACCCCCAGCCCAGAGCCCTGACCCCCTCCTGCACCCCAACCCTGAGCCCCCTCCCACATCCTGAACTCCTCATTCCTGGCCCCACCCCGCAGCCCTCACCCCCGCACCCCAACCCTCTGTCCCAGCCTTGAGCCCCTCCCACACTCCAAACCCCTCATCCCCAGCTCCGCTGGGTCACAGGCATCAACAGTTTTCTTCAACTGGGTCCCCAGAAAAGAAGTTTGAAAACCACTGGTCCTTAAGCACTTGCAGTTATGCCAATAACATGATGTGCATGGAGAATTTCCATCTTCAGGATTAGAATCTACTTTGTCTTTGAGCGATTGTTTTTTAGGGAGCCTACTGTTTGGGGAGGTAGATGGGGGTGGGGGGGGTGGGGAAGTGACTGCTGCTTACTTTAGCATCTTCAATAAAGCAGTCTTTTTTTTTTTTAAATAGAGGGAGAACTAGCTGCTGTTGGACCTTTGTTATCAGAGCCTCTGATTTGCACAGGTAGAGATGAGGTTCAAGTCTGTAGGTACATTTACACTGGAATAAAAGACCTGCGGCATGACTGTGGCCGGCCCGGGTCAGCTAGCTTGGGCTGTGGGGCTAAAAATTGCTGTGTAGACGTTTAGGCTTGGGATGGCGTCTGGGCTCTGGGACCCTCCCCCCTTGCAGGGTCCCAGAGCTTGGACCCCAGCCTGAACATCTGCACAGCAATTTTACACCCCTGCAGCCTGAGCACCCGGAGCTAGTCAGCTGACCTGGTTCAGCCATGGGTGTTTAATTGCTGTGTTGACATACCCTGTGGCTTCTGGAGGACAGTACTAGGGAGACTCAATACATCTTGGGAGAAGAAATCTGAAGAGTGCTGATTTTCTGCTTGCCTTTAGATGACTTTCACCCGACCAGCCAATCACAGACAGCTCACTTTTGAAGAGATTGCTAAAAGTGCCAAAGTCACCGTGAATGAGGTGAGTTGTGTTAATGATAATGATGACAATAAGTAACTTGAATGTGAGGTTCCTAACAGTATCCGCGGAACAGATTAATTTCTATATGTTGTCAAATAGTGGGGGGGAAAATTCACTGCATTAATGTTTGCGAATTAACTGCAAAGAATCCTCTGGCTGTAGAGGAAGAATGAATTGCCATCTCCTGCCCTCTGTCTCAGACACAGGTGGCCCTCGCATTCCTTAGTATAACAAGCTTGCACAGTTTTAATTCCTGTGGATCCAGATGTTTGTATAGAACGCTGCCCAGCTTGGTCAGAGTGATCTGTCGTGGAGATAGTTGCCTTGTGCCACTTTTCAGTTTCGTTTTGTGCTGTGGCGAACAGTAGTCTAATGACTGGATTATAAAATGACTCGATTTAAAAGAATTGGGGAGTCTTTGTGAAAAGTGACTGGTTCTTAATCCCTTTCTTCCTATCTTCAGGTGGAACTGCTGGTGATGAAGGCTCTCTCAGTAGGGTTAGTAAAGGGCAGTATTGATGAAGTGGATAAGAAAGTGCACATGACCTGGGTCCAACCACGTGTGCTGGATTTACAGCAGGTAATGTCAGCTGAAATACTTAACCAATGGCAACTCGCCGCCTTTTCGATCTGTGATTGGCCTGAATACTGACATGAGAGCTGTTAATAAGATTGTAGTTCTCAGACCTTGGCTCTGCCCATTTCTTGCAGTGGTTTGGAGAAGAGAGTTAGCAAAGGTTCCCCTTCCAGAGGAAAACACTATTTGAAAGTTCTCCCTTCACAAAATAACAAGACCTTGGTTTCAACCCAGATATCCATAACTAAGCTTTGCAGTTGTATTCGCAAGCCTTCCTTGGGAACATGATGGATGGAATAAGTGTCTGTGAGATTCTGAGAATAGGGCCATGCAAACAGTAGGCACATCACACATGCACACTTGTGTATATAAATTGACAAAAACTTGGGTTAATGTAACAAATTTAAATTTAATGACATGAAAACTTAAGGTTTCAGGTTAATAACTATGCCATGTTGCGCATCCTCTATATCTGAGACCTTACATCTAACAGGGATTGACTTTGGAAGAAAGGTTAAGAGCTAAATAGTCTCCCAGGGTTGGTACCTCATCATTTGGGGCCTATGACATATTAGTAAATGCTATAGATAACAATCCTGCCTGAGGAGAGGGATGGACTAGAAGACCTTATGTCTGTACCATCCCTCACTTCCATGATTAATTAGTTTTTCCCATAACGAATGTGTAACAAGAAGGTGTTAAGAACTTTGAATAGCTTTTCCGAGATATAAAAACCTTTAAACCATGAAAAACACTTGGTTGGGGAGAGGGAAATAATGTTTGACTTTGCTTTGAGTGAAACTGAAATGCACATTGCTGTCCTAATGAGACAATATCACAGCTGATGGACTGGTTCATTTTACAAAACTTAAAATGATTCTCCCTTAAAATTTCCTCCTTTATTAACCTCATTTTCTAAAAGCTTTCTCAGAAACCCACATACTTAGAATCTTGGAGTCCTATCACACCATACCTTGAGGTCAAGTTTGGGATCTTAATGTCCCATGTTTAGGGCCCTACCAAATTCAGTGTCCATTTTGGTCAAGTTCACAGTCATAGGATTTTAAAAATCATAAATTTCATGATTTCAGCTATTTAAATCTGAAATTTCACGGTGTTGTAATTGTAGGGATCCTGGCCAAAAAGGAATTGTGGGGTGGTTGCAGTACTGCTACCCTTACTTCTGCGCTGCTGCTGGTGGTGGCGCTGCCTTCAGAGCTGGAGAGCAGTGGCTGCAGGCTGCAGCAGTGGCTGCACCACCAGCAGCAGTGTAGAAGTAAGAATGGCATGGTATTGTCACCCTTCTGCACTGCTGCCTGCAGAACTGAGCCCTCGGCCAGCAGGTGCCATTCTCCGGCCACCCAGCTCTGAAGGCAGCAGCACAGAAGTAAGGGTCGCTTGGTATGGTATTGCCACTCTTTCTCTGCTGCTACTGGCGGGGCCCTCGGCTAACAGCTGCTGCTCTCTGGCCGCCCAGCTCTGAAGGCAGCGCAGAAGTAAGGGTAGCAGTACCACAACCCTCCTAAAATAACCTTGCAACCCCTTGCAACACCCCTTTGGGTCAGGACCCCCAATTTGAGAAACGCTGGTCTCCCCCATGAAATCTGTGTGCTTTTACCCTATAGTAGATAATATTTTCACCTCCCAGCTCTAAGAGCCGAGATTTCACGGTCTGTGATGCGTTTTTCATGGCTGTGAATTTGGTAGGGCCCTACCCATGTTGAATTGGTTTCACTCTTGGTAATGCTTTTCCTGGGGCCCTGCCTCTAATTAGCCATGTTTGCTTTCATGTTCCACCTTTAAATGCAGTGGATGTGGTGAGAAATCTTCTGCTCCAAATTAGTTGAATTCAGTGTGGAGCATGCCCAGTCTCACTCTAGCGCCCATTCCTGGAGAGGTGCAATTACTTTTCCCCTTCTATGTCCAGGCTCCTAAAGCTGTTATGGATTTGCTTTCCAGATCAAGGGGATGAAGGACCGTCTGGAGTTCTGGTGCACAGATGTGAGGAGCATGGAAATGCTGGTGGAGCACCAAGCCCACGATATCCTAACATAGAAGACCTTGCACTGCCTGAGCGAATAACTCTTGCTGCTGCTGAAACTGGTGGTGCTCAGACCACTGCCTCTGTACAGAATTATATTAAAGGGGGGGCTAGGGGAGGTCGGGAAGAACTACTTTTTGACGCTTGTACAGAGGAGTAAGTGGCCTTTACTGTGTAACCCTTTGGTGCTTAAGTCAGGAATTCCCTGTGCGCCAACAGTCTGCTAGCACTGACCATAGGAGCTCCTGTCCTACTGTCACCAAGGGGGATAAGGGCTCAATAATGATGGTTGAATCAGTCTTAGTGTCAAACTATTGCACTGGAGGGTGCTGGTGGTAACTACATGGTAGAGTCATTAGCCCAATAGATGGGTGCTTCTGTCCTAAACTGTGCTAGAGAGAGAGATGCCATATTCCCACTATAAGGCATGCTGATGTGGTGATTGGACTTGGGAGAGCATGACTTTCTCCCCCATAGCCCCTCCTCCCAACAGCCCAAAGGCAGCATTACCAAGACACCCCACCCCCACAGTTGGCAGTAAAGGGAGCTGCTCACCGCATCAGTGGGTTTGCCAGGAATAAAATCATTAATTTAGTGCATTTGGTTTTATATCCTTTTTGGGTTTATTCTTGTCTTACATGAACACTTTATTGTGAAGTGTGGTGCAGCAGTATTGCTGGAATAAACTTCTCTGCCTTCCCTCTTCTACAGTTCTGTTCACATGCTCTTGTGCTAACTCTTGGGTTGTGTCCTGTTTAAGGGGGAACTGAAATATTCTTTAAAATCTAACTGAATAACGTAAGATCTTACACAGCATGCCAGGTGTAGTCTTCATTACAGATCAATACATCTTAACAATGAATTGAAACATTGGTGACTGCCAAGAGCAGCATTCAAGGTTCTGTCTTGTTAGGAATTGTGTTTCTGACATGTTTCTCAACATCTCTGACTCTGTCACCCGTACTCACGTGGAGTAGCAACTTTCTGTGAGGAAAGGTGACAGAACCAGGCTGCAGATAATGAACATTTTTCTAATACAGCTTTAAGCTTCATTGCTTTGGTTTAGTCTGCCTGTGTATTCTGGCACTTTCCATGGCTCTTATACCAGTGTTTAGTTAAATAGACTTTCAGTTCAATGATACTACGGAAAAGTGACTATTACTAGTAGTATGGCCAGCTTAGGTCTTTCATGCGGGTGATGGATTTTTCATAAAGCCAGGAGAGAAAGCTGGTAAAGGGGCCCATGACCAGTCTATTTGAAAAAACACCTTTCTTGGGCTACTTCTTCAGCTGGGGGAATGAACACAGCAATTGTGGGGGTAGGGTACAGGTTCCACATCAAGGAGATGGCAGCCTGCTGCCCTAGGCTATGATGGTACAAGCGCCAAAGGAAATGTGGCGTGTGAGCATAAACACTAGTCAGGATGATACCCAAGCAGGTCTTTAATCTCCGCTAGGTGGCTGGTGCTCTTTTGGGTGTGGCACTGACTTCAGTGGTTGCTGCTGCAGACAGCAACTGAGCCCCTTTTCCACCTGTCAATTGGGCAGATGGTGTCAAATGAAAAATAAATTATAGTGACAAACTTCCAGGAAGCTTTATAAAGGTAGCTTTAAACAGTAAGATCTAATACTTAAATTCTTGCACCATGTGCTTGGGACAGTATCCTAGGACTGGCTTATTCTGGAAGCTGGCATGCTATTCACCAGTGCTTGTGCCTATATTTCATCAAAGTATACAAGTCTGATTTCTTCACCAGGCAAAGACTCCAGCCAACACAGTGGGATTTCCCATGGTTGTAATTCTGTATATGCTCTTCAAGTGTTTCCTCACACTTGTGACAAGCGCACCACAATATAGGGTGCATGTTAGTGCAACAATGGTGAACAGAGGTAGAGAAGATCTGAAGATGTGAGACTTGATTAGATGTACACCAGTTTCACCTGTGGAGTTTGTAGTTTGGTTATAAAATGACTTAATCCTTTTTACTCTCTGACCTCCATGTTTAGTTCAGTTACCTTGTTTTCACATCTACCATCATGTTCCCTAGCCACGCCACTCTGTCAAACTCTATTTGGAGAGTCTCTGCGTCCTCCCTTGTTTTAGCAACTGAAATAATTCTGTGATGTTTGCAAGTGTCATGGTCCATTTCCTCCTCCCAACCTTGTGCAATCTGAGAATTTCCCGTATTTATGCTCCAAGTCATTAATATACGTAAGACTGCTTGCAAACCTCATTCCTAAGACGCCCTCACTATGTACTGCCACTTTTCATGATTTAGTCTATGATGCACAGGTAAGGAGCAAATAACCATGGTTAGGAATATATTTTCTGTCATATTTCAGGGTTGGGCTAAGTGGAGGGCTTTTAAAAATAAGGTAGAACCTCACTAGTTCATGCTGACTGAGCCACTGGAAAGTAGAGTGTAATGGAACAAACATCATAAAGCAGAGTTAATGTATCACTTGGCAGTTTAGTTCTAATTGCAATACTTAATAGGTTCCTAATTCTCAAAGCACTGGAGCTCAGGAGACCTCATTACAGCCCTTTCAGTAGCGTGGAGAGAGGGCTAGGTTTGGTGTGAGATGGGGATGCGGGGGAAACCACAGAAGTGGATTAGGGAGTTTCCCCTGTCCTAGTGAACCATGGGCTTTTATTGTATTAACCTTTTCAAATAACTCTGGTAGGCTCCATAGACATATTCACTGAAGAAACTAATCCCTGTTTGAATGTGACCGGGTTGTAATGATAGAAGCAGTGTTACTGCCCCCTTTTTGAATTACCCTTGCAATTGGCTTTCCTGGAACAGCCTTGGCTATGTTTGCTTGGCACTAATTCTCCCAATTCCCCGTTAGCTATTTTGTGAGGGAGGGGTGAGAAACGACGTGTGCCCTAGATCCACAAAAGTATTTAGGCTCCTAACTTCCATTGATTTCAGTGCAAGTTAGGATCCTACATAGCGTTGTGGATCTGGGCCAATGGTCCTGATTTTTCAGGTGTGCAGAGCACCTACAACAGCTAAAGTCTGTGAACTATAAATGTGCAGCACCCCTGGGAAGCAGCCCCCACTTAACAGCTTTCCCACTGGACAGTGAATGGCCATGTAGCATATTATTGCCAGTATCTCTGCTCTATTGCACTTTAGTGACTGGGCCTGCACCCTGAGTGCACTTGAGCATAGTAAGTTGTTCCTCATGGACTTGACTTAAGGCTACACTGTAAAGTTGGTGAGTGGGAATGCATGAAATGTCCGTCCTAAGAGGAAAATCCCATTGTGCTGGGTGTAGTACAGATCAGGGTCTACCCTAACCAGCATATACAATCCAATTCTTCTACCCAAACAAAAACCTGCTCAGCCTATTGTGTTTTTCATGGTGTTTTAATTATAAAATCCTCAAAGGTTAGGTTGCCATGAAGGGGTTTGTTCAATAGTCATCTCTTCCCATTCTCCTAAACTAGGCTGGATGCAGCTTCCTCCTGTGTCTCACTCGCTAGGCTTGCGCTTGTAGTCCTCCATATGTGCCAGAATCCAGCCCGAGGGGATCAGGAAGGCTGCAAAGAACACAGTCATGGCGATGGCTTGATCCTGCCAATGGGAGAGAAACCAGAGGTCATATAGGGTCTTCTGCAGCCTCCCATGTGTCATGGATCAGTATAGAGATGGGACATCTTACTGGGATTTAGGGGTTCAAACTGTAACGAGCCTGTGTAGCTGGTTCCAGTGTGTCTCCATTCTGTGTGCACCCCAAACTCCTACTGACTTCAGTCAGAAGTTTGGGCGTGCAGGGAACGTGGGAACAGGTTCACAGAGAGACGAGGAGAGGAGGAGCTATGGGTAAATGCACTGATTCCCACTAGCTCTGGACTAAATGTGGTTTGATATGTCAATTTACTGCTGTCACTGCATGTTTGTGTATTTCTGCATCTCATTTTGGGCATGGAAATCAAAGTAGCCCAGATCCTGCCATTAGCTGGGACCTGGTTTGGGACAGCATGGTTCATAAGCACCTGCTTCGAAAAACAGGACTCCTCCCAGCTCCACCTACTGGCGTAGAGCCGAGCTTCCCTGTTCTGGTTTGGTTAGTTCCCATAGTTCAAGAAATCCCAGGCCATAAAATTCAGCCCACGCAGGCAGGGCTCGGTCTAACGTCTCAGCAAGGTTCCAGGCGTAGGACATATTCAAAGCAGCCCAGCAATAACTGCTCGCTCTCGGCCTTCCAAGGTCACTGCTCAGTGCCATGAGCCCGCCAGCTCCTCAGATTCAGTAAGAAGGTCGCGGCCTGGGAATGCATTCCCGAAGGGCACAGTGACAGTCTGACTTTCAAATCACTTTGAGGTGCCAAGAACAGTAGCAATGGCCTGGACAAAGTTTCACCTAGTAACAAGTTATCTGTGCTGGCTGCAAACAGTCTTAAGTTAACTCTACATACAGCTGTAACACATTAACCCTTTGTGCTCTGTTCCTGAGAGCAAAGCATATTAATAGAATAAAACTTTGGACCAAAGTTTGAGGCTCTTATTAAATTTTTATTTAGACCTTACTCTGGCAAAGCTTCTCTGAGGCTCCTGAGTAAGGAATGGAGAGCTGAGTAGCAAGTCAGCATCTCAGGATTGGACTCTCTTGAGTTTAGTATAGGCCTGGGCCCCAGCTCACACAATCTCTAGGAAAAGGAGAGAGAAGCAGGAAAACAACAGGGGATTCTGCCCAGCTACACATTGACAGTAGCAGATGCAATTTAAACTGGGTAAATTCCCATTTTAAACGCTTGACTAAAATGAGGGTTTGTTTGGAGGCGTGGAGGCGATCTGACAGAGAGAGGGAGGGGTTAGACGGTATCTATAGAAATACAAACAAAACAAGAGTAGAGTGAAGCAAACTGCGACACAACCTCTTATGAGACACCCAGATACCCTGTCACTAGATCTCAGTGCTAGAGCTAAAACGGTAGGCGGTTGCAGTATGACCCCCCCCCCCTTGCCCCGCCCCCAACAAGGGGAATGTTTTTTATAGCCAGAATGAGACAGCGTCTTCTTTCCATGTGACTTTTTTTTTTAAAGTTTCTTTTTTTTATTGGCCTGTTGCAAAAGAGGCACCCATGTTCACCTCTGAACATGGCACTCTTGGCATGCTCCACAAAACAGGGAGCTGGGTTATTTTAATGGAAGGAACAGAGTTTAGTTTCTGCCACTGTCTGTTTGTTTAAAGTTACACCATAAGTCAGCCTGCAGGTGACTGATCACCACTGTTTCCTGGTACGTGTAACAGATCTGACCAACAATGGATTCTGACTTAACTACTGTCACAGCCTCCAAAGAGGCTTCTTTTTTTAACCCGGTAGATGCCAAACAGATTCAAGATGAGTAAAAAGTAGAGAGAGATTTTTGTCTCTGTTCACACAGTTTGTCCCCGATCCCTCAGTGAGCTCCATGTAGGCAGATTCCTGCATCTGTGCAATGTTCCATTGATTCCAATATCACACATGGAGATCTCTGCAGGATCAGAGGTCTTTGTTTGGGGTCTTCACCTTACCAACTATGCAAAGCAGTTCACAAAGCAGGCAACCCCCTCTGCAGGGAAAGAACATTTCCTATCAAAATCAGTGGCAGCACTAGCTTCTGTGATGGCACTGAGTGGAGCAGAGATGAGCCCAAGCCACACAGTGCAGGTCTGGATCCCACTGTCCCTGCGATTAGAAGTGGGATTGTGGTTTGGCCTGTTACAGGCTCAGGCCTGCTGGGCATTCGCACCCAAAGCGGAATGTCTCTGCCCTGCCCACTGGTGCAAGCACAAGATGAGACTGATGAGAGAAGAAAGTAGAGTATAAAGAAAAATAACCCCTGGGAATCAAAGTGAGTCAACTTCAGTTACAGCCAGGCAGCCCCATTGACTTCAGTGCAGTCACTGAGAGCAGAATTTGATCCATCATGTGATCTGATTGGCAATTTGTAAGAAAAGGGTTTTATTCCTGAGTGAAACTCGTCATTTCCCTCTTTCTTTATACTTTTACTTTCACGTCCAAATGAAATTCAACAAATGGAAAAACACCAGTTGCAGCGTCTCCTATCCCCACCCCAAGGAAAACTTACTTAAGTATCTCCTTTTCTTAAAAAGATGTCAGTATTTAACTTTCTCCCTGCATGATTTATATTTTCTTTTCCATCAGAGCCCCTTTTTGCTGTCACACACTGGAGATACTTATCATTTTAGGCGATCCCAATGATATCAGCTATATTTTTAATCAGTTTTGAGTGCCCAGAAGACAATAAATTGCTACATTTACAATAATAGATTATCACTATTCCCCTAAACAAAAGGTTACTCACAACTGGAGTGACAATCTCCTCCGGTGCTCCAGAAGCAATATTTGCTCTGGGAACAATCTGATTCCTCACTGTTGCATTGAGCAACCTGAATGCACGTTGAAAACCCAACATGGCCATTCTACTGTGTTCTCTTCCAATCCAGGCTCTGTACCCTTTGTAGGGAGTGTAGCTAGTCCCAGCCTGTGGGCTGTGAGGCTGCAGCTGTCTGTGTCACAAGTTCCTTGTGTGAAGGCAGTTTAAGATTTGCAAGTTTTTGCTCTGGTGCCAGATGTCAAAGTGATAAACAAGTTCAGTTGCTTCATGCCTGCAAAATTAATTTGGTTCTGATTGGCTGGGGAGTTGCTTGGTCACACCCTCCGATAAGAACAGGCAGCCACATATGGTTTCCTAAGTTTAGTACAGGGGGACTTCTGGATGACAATGTCTGAACTTGCTTCATTTGTGAGTTTGCCTGTGTGAGATTAGTGCTATTTCACAGCTGAAAGGGGGACAACAAAGGCTGGATGATGGAAACATTCAAGTGCATTGGAGCAGACCTTTGAAAAGCACCTCTATGAGGGCGAGATCTGCTTAAGGAAAGCATTTAATCTACAGAAATAGAATAAAGACCTTTTAAATTAGCATCAGAAAACAGAATTAATGTTTCTGAAGAAAGAGAGTGTAGTCTAGTGATTAAAGGAAACCTGAGTTCAGTTCCTGGCTTTGCCATTGGTGTGTTGTGGGACTTTGGGTAACTGAGCCTCAGTTTTCACCTTTGTAAAATGGGGGTAATCCTACCCACCTTACAGGGGTGGTGTGATGGTTGACCAATGTTTGTGAGGTGCTTGGAGCTCCTCAGAGGAACGGCACCAGAGTTAGCATGTTTCAGATGGGAAAAAGCAATAGAAAACGGACCTGACCGATGGATTAAATACATTGCTTGTGTGCCAAACCCAAATATGGTCCACAACACAGTGGAGCTCTCTGCAACAAACCCCTCTGTTAGGAGCATGTTGTACTGGGATGTGTCTGAAACCTGACTTCTGTGAATGAGTCAACAGGAGGGAGTTAACCGAGCACACGCTGCAGATACAGTTTTTAGGAGGGGCGAGTGGATACAGGGAAATGAGTGCTTAGCTGTCAACCACTGTGAAAGTAGAATGAATTATATTGTAAAAATAGAATGGATTAAAGAAATGCTGTATGTTCCTTTAAGCAGGAATGAGAAATGTTGAAATATAGTTGTCAGGAAGAGAAACATTAAGATATAGAACAATGAGTCGCACCTAAGCTAATGGTGGGACATTAGCAGAAGATTGCTAAGAGTTAATAAGGAAATAAGATGTGTGTCTGGCCCCAGGAAAACTTATCAGCTTTGCTTCCTTTGTTTTCTTGTTAAGTTCACCCCCCCTTTTTATCTGTATAAATAAGGCAGTCTGAGTCTTATATGGTACTCACATTATCTGAATGTATCAGCACAGCGCTGCGCTAATAAAACAGAGTGGTCTATAACTAAAAACTGTGAGTCTTGATTCTAACTTTGACACCACAGAGCACGCTGCACCTGAACCCATCCTCCTTCAGCTTGTGCTGCTGGGCTAGGCTCCAGAGTGCAGGGGCTTTGGAGCCTTCAGAGAGGCCGTTGCTGAGTCTCTTCTCATGTGGCGCCGTGGGAAGACGGTTGTAGTATAACCTGGTGACACAATAATCTCCCCGATGGTATTGCAACCCTGGACGTGCTGTAGTGAATGTGCACTGTTGGGGGTCAGTCAGCAGCTCTTAACGTGGCTGGTGGGGAGGGCTTGGATTTCTGCCCAGCCCCAGTTTTTATGGCCAAGAGCACATAGCGACCCAGGCTTTGGGAGGTGGAGTCCCCCACCCTTTTCCTTCCCACCCTGCTGCTGATCAGAACCGTTTGCTTTAACGACCTGAGCTGCTGCCAGGGGAGCTGCGGTACCACCCTTCCTCTCGCATTCCCTGCAGCTGAACTTTGCTTCCCCTCGGCCTTGCCAGCACTCTCAATGTTTGTACGATGAACAGGCACTTTCAGAACTGGAGCTGGGTAAACAAGGACTAGTCGGAAAGCCACAGTCCAAGGCTGATCCTTTACTCACAGGAAAGCCTGTGTTTCGTGCTGGACTTGAGAAATCCTGTGCTCACGGAAAGGGCACAGCCTAGAGGCAGTGGCAACCTGAGCTTTTCCCCTCACTGCTCCGCTAACGTGCTGAGCTGCAGAACTACTTGGTGGGCTGAGAGAGTCGTTCAGTTTCCAGGCCCGTTGTATCCTTGCATGCGAGTGCCAGCTGTGCTGAGTATTACTGAGCGGCGTGAACACTGCTCCATTAGGAAAAACTGAGCCCGTGAACTCATTCTTATTGGCCAAAAACCAACCACTGGCTGGTTACAGCTACTGGTCATTAGTGACCTAGAGGTTTTCCTCTCTTTCAGACCCTTCTTTCCCTGAATTGCTTCTGAGCAGGGACAGGATCCCCGGAGCCATAATGAGGGTCACCACTAGCCATTCCATGTATCGGGTTCCTACCCTTATGTGTGTTGGGTTTGCATTTCACAGTAGTAAAACATTCAGGCATGAAACTAAGTGATGTTCTCGGCACAGACTCAGTGAAGGCTCCCTGTGTGTATGAGGCATTGCTTACTGCCCGTGCTCATAGACTCATAGACTTTAAGGTCAGAAGGGACCATTATGATCATCTAGTCTGACCTCCTGCATGATGCAGGCCACAAAAGCTGACCCACCCACTCCTGGAATAATTCTCTCCCTTGACTCAGCTGTTGAAGTCCCCAAATCATGATTTAAAGACTTCAAATTGCAGAGAATCCTCCAGCAAGCGACCCCTGCCCCATGCTGCGGAGGAAGGCGAAAAACCTCCAGGGCCTCTACCAATCTACCCTGGAGGAAAATTCCTTCCCGACCCCAAATATGGCGATCAGCTGAACCCCGAGCATGCGGGCAAGACTCTCCAGCCAGACACTCAGGAAAAAGTTCTCTGTAGTAACTTTTAATATCCCATCATTGACCATTGGTACTAATTACCAGTGATGACACGTTATTGACCTATTGACTAAGATCACGTTATCCCATCAAACCATCCCCTCCATAAACTTATCAAGCTTAATCTTAAAGCCAGAGAGGTGCTATCACCTTCCCCGCTGGCACCCTCCCCTTCAAATTCCTGTCTAATGGGAGCTCAGACTGAAATGGAACTCTGGTTACTGATCTGGAAAAGCACTGCTTTGTTAATCACATTGAGCCAGGCTGTGCAAGCGATTTCAGGGTCGATCCCACACTGGCCCCCCAACCTACCTACAGAAGTCACTGCGAGGGGAGGTAAGTTCCCCAGGCTCGAGCCTAGCCCCTGCGCAGTTTTAGGATTAAGAAAGGAAGCTATAAACTCAAAGATCATCACTGAGAAAGTGCATATGATTATTAGGCAATCCAGTCTTCTACTCCCCACTCCCGTGCAGTGAGGTGTTAAAACATGTCAAGGTAAAAAACAGCCCTGTCTGTTTAGCTGCTGACAATCCACACAGAGCTCTCCCCTCTGGGCTCAAGAATGCAGTCTGTTTTCAATTACATTCCCTTACCCTCTGCTTTGCACAACTCCTCCACCTAACAGCTGCTAGGAGTCCAGTTATGATTTCATGGTATCTCTGTGTAACGATGCTGGTTCTGGTGGGACCCAACTGAGAGTGCCAATTCAGGACAAATTGCTCAAAACAGGGCAGTTACAGCCCAAGGCTGGGGTTTTTCCACCTCTAAGGCAAACCAAACCAGCCAGACAAAGAGGATTTTGGTCTCACCCCACTGGCTAACCACAAGTCACACAAGCAATTCCCTTAGACACTCCAGTTTCCCAGTATCACCACCAGTGCCACTCGTTATGGGGACAAATGGTTATGAAAACCAATACCCCAGTAAAAGAAAAAAGGTTCTCTCGATCCCAAAGAATCAAGCCCCAGACCCAGGTCAATATACAAATCAGATCTTACCCACAAATCACGCTGTTGCCAATCCTTTAGAATCTAAAATCTAAAGGTTTATTCTTAAAAGGAAAAAGCTATAGATGAGAGCTAGAATTGGTTAAATGGAATCAATTACATACAGTAATGGCAAAGTCTTGGTTCAGGCTTGTAGCAGTGATAAAACAAACTGCAGGTTCAGATCAAGTCTCTGAAGTACATCCCCCGCTGGGATGGGTCATCAGTCCTTTGTTTAGAGCTTCTGTTTGTAGCAACATCCCTCCAGAGGTAAGAAGCAGGATTGAAGACAAGATGGAGATGAG
Organism: Platysternon megacephalum; assembly: GCA_003942145.1. NCBI lineage: Eukaryota > Metazoa > Chordata > Testudines > Platysternidae > Platysternon > Platysternon megacephalum. The sequence goes on along the minus strand of QXTE01000195.1, from coordinate 1,414,856 downwards.
GCATCAGCCTTTTATAGTCTTTTCCAGGTGTAAGAACACCTCTTTGTTCTTACTGCGGAAAATTACAGCAAAATGGAGTCTGGAGTCACATGGGGAAGTCCCTGCACACTTTGCTGAGTCACAAGGCATATCTGCCTTCTCTCAATGGGTCAATTGTATAGCTGATGGTCCTTAATGGGCCATCAAGCAGGCTAGGCAGAGCTAACACCAAGTTGTCTGGGATGTCTCCCAGAAGCACAGGATAAGTTTGAAATACAGGCAGCATAGAGCCAATATTCAGAACTTCAACTACAAAATTGATATACACATATAGACCACATAATCATAACCAGCAAACCATAACCTTGTCTTAGGCACCTCATTTGTCACCCCCTTTATACAAGATTTGGTGCCACTATGGGACTTTGGTTGCAACCATGTTCTATATGGTCCCAGTTCAAATCAATAACGTGACACTCTGTCTCTACAGTTTGTGGGATGTGTTTGTACATTGTCTTTGGAGGGAGAGGGAGAGCTGCTGCTTTCATAGAGCAGTCACTGGAAGGCTCAGCTTGACACCCTATAAATAGCATGCACAGATAGATTAGAATAGAGAGCTGGTTAAAATGATTTTTCATTGAAAAATGCAGTTTCATTGAAATGTGTGGTAAAAACAGTTCAATTTCAACTATATTTTCAGTATTTCAGTGCAAAATATTCAAACCGAAACTAAACAAAATCTGTTTTTTAACTTTTCATGTAAATTTTCATTTCAATTTGATTTTTGAAAAACAAAACAAACAAACAAACATTTCAATTTGAAATGAGATGAAAATTTTCATTTATTTTTTTTGTTGAAAAATGAAAATTGTCTGGAAGATTTTATTAACAAAATTGTTTCAAAATTTTCACTGCAATAAAATAGGATTTTTTTTAAAACCAACGCTAATAGATGAATGTATTGTCCTTGAGCTAGCAATGTTGTTGGAATGAGAGCTCTTTGGTTCCCTCTACAGGTGAAGTGGGAGAATTGAGACTTTGTTCCTACCTGCTGGTGGATATAATTTGCATATTTTAGAGGAGTTCCAGAGATTGCCCAAAGCTGTACCATCCAGAGTTTCCCTGTGTTCCACACTCATAAACAGCAATACAGAATGCTAATTAATTGGAGATGAGTGAAAGGGGGTGAAAGTGTGAGTCTTCATGGATGTTATTCAAGGGGGAAAGTGGGCCACTCTAATCTAGAAGTTAGTGAGCCCAGATTAGGTAACCAGGCCCAAAGTAGACAACTAACTTCTAATTAAAATTTAATTAGTGGATTCTGCTCATGTGTCTTTGGTGGTCTATATGGTATCTGCTCTAGGCTGGTGAAGTGGTGATAGAGAACCAGAAAAGAGCTGGTAATTAAGATCTGTGCAAGAGTACACTGGAAGAAGATAATATCAGTGGGCTGGAGTAAATCTACAGCAAAATGGACCTGCTGCATCTGTTTGAGTTAGATGGGGATGGATTTAAGGGTGAGGCATTGCTGGTGCTTTGCTGTGAGCTAGAATTGTGGGTAGTTGGGCACAACCCAGATGATCAATTAGTTTGGTGATTGATTTGTTTGGTTACCCAAAATAACACTGGTTGTGTTCCCCATTTACCAAGACTGCATGTGTGTGCGCGAAGGGAAGAAAAACAGCATTAATGGTGAGTAGGGTAATTATATTTGAACTTCCAAGAGTGGTACGTGTGAGTACGGTTGTAGATGGGGCTCAAATGTTTTATTTATTTAAAAGGAACTCTTAAATCTGATCCTTGCTACTCAGATTAGGATTCCAATACTGGATTGTCCATTCACAGGGAATCATAGAATCATAGAATATCAGAGTTGGAAGGGACCTCAGGAGGTCATCTAGTCCAACCCCCTGCTCAAAGCAGGACCTAATCCCAACTAAATCATCACAGCTGGGGCTTTGTCAAGCCTGACCGTAAACCTCTAAGGATGGAGATTCCACCACCTCCCTAGGTAACCCATTCCAGTGCTTCACCACCCTACTAGTGAAAAAGTTTTTCCTAATATCCAACCTAAACCTCCCCCACTGCAACTTGAGACCATTACTCCTTGTTCTGTCATCTGGTACCACTGAGAACAGTCTAGATCCATCCTCTTTGGAACCCCCTTTCAGGTAGTTGAAAGCAGCTATCAAATCCCCCCTCATTCTTCTCTTCTGCAGACTAAACAATCCCAGTTCCCTCAGCCTCTCCTCATAACTCATGTGCTCCAGCCCCCTAATCATTTTTGTTGCCCTCCGCTGGACTCTTTCCAATTTTTCCACATCCTTCTTGTAGTGTGGGGCCCAAAACTGGACACAGTACTCCAGGTGAGGCCTCACCAATGTCGAATAGAGGGGAACGATCACGTCCCTCGATCTGCTGGCAATGCCCCTACTTATACAGCCCAAAATGCCGTTAGCCTTCTTGGCAACAAGGGCACACTGTTGACTCATATCCAGCTTCTCGTCCACCGTAACCCCTAGGTCCTTTTCTGCAGAACTGCTGCCTAGCCACTCGGTCCCTAGTCTGTAACAGTGCATGGGATTCTTCCGTCCTAAGTGCAGGACTCTGCACTTGTCCTTGTTGAACCTCATCAGGTTTCTTTTGGCCCAATCCTCTAATTTGTCTAGGTCCCTCTGTATCCTATCCCTACCCTCCAGCGTATCTACCACTCCTCCCAGTTTAGTGTCATCTGCAAATTTGCTGAGAGTGCAGTCCACGCCATCCTCCAGATCATTAATGAAGATATTGAACAAAACCGGCCCCAGGACCGACCCTTGGGGCACTCCACTTGAAACCGGCTGCCAACTAGACATGGAGCCGTTGATCACTACCCGTTGAGCCCGACGATCTAGCCAGCTTTCTATCCACCTTATAGTCCATTCATCCAGCCCATACTTCTTTAACTTGCCGGCAAGAATACTGTGGGAGACCGTATCAAAAGCTTTGCTAAAGTCAAGGAATAACACATCCACTGCTTTCCCCTCATCCACAGACCCAGTTATCTCCTCATAGAAGGCAATTAGGTTAGTCAGGCATGACTTGCCCTTGGTGAATCCATGCTGACTGTTCCTGATCACTTTCCTCTCCTCTAAGTGCTTCAGAATTGATTCCTTGAGGACCTGCTCCATGATTTTTCCAGGGACTGAGGTGAGGCTGACTGGCCTGTAGTTCCCCGGATCCTCCTTCTTCCCTTTTTTAAAGATGGGCACTACATTAGCCTTTTTCCAGTCATCCGGGACCTCCCCCGATCGCCATGAGTTTTCAAAGATAATGGCCAATGGCTCTGCAATCACATCCGCCAACTCCTTTAGCACCCTCGGATGCAGCGCATCCGGCCCCATGGACTTGTGCTCGTCCAGTTTTTCTAAATAGTCCCGAACCACTTCTTTCTCCACAGAGGGCTGGTCACCTTCTCCCCATACTGTGCTGCCCAGTGCAGCAGTCTGGGAGCTGACCTTGTTCGTGAAGACAGAGGCAAAAAAAGCATTGAGTACATTAGCTTTTTCCACATCCTCGGTCACTAGGTTGCCTCCCTCATTCAGTAAGGGGCCCACACTTTCCTTGACTTTCTTCTTGTTGCTAACATACCTGAAGAAACCCTTCTTGTTACTCTTAACATCTCTTGCTAGCTGCAACTCCAAGTGTGATTTGGCCTTCCTGATTTCACTCCTGCATGCCTGAGCAATATTTTTATACTCCTCCCTGGTCATTTGTCCAATCTTCCACTTCTTGTAAGCTTCTTTTTTGCGTTTAAGATCAGCAAGGATTTCACTGTTTAGCCAAGCTGGTCGCCTGCCATATTTACTATTCTTTCTACACATCGGGATGGTTTTTTCCTGCAACCTCAATAAGGATTCTTTAAAATACAGCCAGCTCTCCTGGACTCCTTTCCCCCTCATGTTATTCTCCCAGGGGATCCTGCCCATCAGTTCCCTGAGGGAGTCAAAGTCTGCTTTTCTGAAGTCCAGGGTCCGTATTCTGCTGCTTTCCTTTCTTCCTTGTGTCAGGATCCTGAACTCGACCATCTCATGGTCACTGCCTCCCAGGTTCCCATCCACTTTTGCTTCCCCTACTAATTCTTCCCGGTTTGTGAGCAGCAGGTCTAGAAGAGCTCTGCCCCTAGTTGGTTCCTCCAGCACTTGCACCAGGAAATTGTCCCCTACACTTTCCAAAAACTTCCTGGATTGTCTGTGCACCGCTGTATTGCTCTCCCAGCAGATATCAGGGTGATTAAAGTCTCCCATGAGAACCAGGGCCTGCGATCTAGTAACTTGTGCTAGTTGCCGGAAGAAAGCCTCGTCCACCTCATCCCCCTGGTCTGGTGGTCTATAGCAGACTCCCACCACGACATCACCCTTGTTGTTCACACTTCTAAACTTAATCCAGAGACTCTCAGGTTTTTCTGCAGTTTCATACCGGAGCTCTGAGCAGTCATACTCCTCTCTTACATACAATGCAACTCCCCCACCTTTTCTGCCCTGCCTGTCCTTCCTGAACAGTTTATATCCATCCATGACAGTACTCCAGTCATGTGAGTTATCCCACCAAGTATCTGTTATTCCAACCACATCATAGTTCCTTGACTGTGCCAGGACTTCCAGTTCTCCCTGCTTGTTTCCCAGGCTTCTTGCATTTGTGTATAGGCACTTAAGATAACTTGCTGATTGTCCCGCTTTCTCAGTCTGAGACAGGAGTCCTCCCCTCTTGCACTCTCCTGCTTGTGCTTCCTCCCGGTATCCCATTTCCCCACTTACCTCAGGGCTTTGGTGTCCTTCCCCCGGTGAACCTAGTTTAAAGCCCTCCTCACTAGGTTAGCCAGCCTGCTTGCGAAGATGTTCTTCCCTCTCTTCGTTAGGTGGAGCCCGTCTCTGCCTAGCACTCCTCCTTCTTGGAACACCATCCCATGGTCGAAGAATCCAAAGCCTTTTCTCCGACACCACCTGTGTAGCCATTCATTGACTTCCACAATTCGCCGGTCTCTACCCAGGCCTTTTCCCTGCACAGGGAGGATGGACGAGAACACCACTTGCGCCTCAAACTTCTTTATCCTTCTTCCCAGAGCCACGTAGTCTGCAGTGATCCGCTCAAGGTCATTCTTGGCAGTATCATTGGTGCCCATGTGGAGAAGCAGGAAGGGGTAGTGATCCGAGGGCTTGATGAGTCTCGGCAGTCTCTCCGTCACATCGTGAATCCTAGCTCCTGGCAAGCAGCAGACCTCTCGGTTTTCTCGGTCGGGGCGGCAGATAGATGACTCAGTCCCCCTGAGGAGAGAGTCCCCGACCACCACCACCCTCCTCCTTCTCGGATATAAAAGGGTCTGCAGGGCCTGAGCCTGTTAGTTCCTCGTGGGGACCAGGAGGGGTGGGAGACACTGAAACTCAGCAGGCAGTGAGGCCTGGGAGTGAGAGACCAGGGAACAGAAAGAGAGCACCCAAGGACTGAAACCTTAAGGTAGCAGGTGAAGGTGATGGGACTGAGTAGGAAGCAGCCCAGGGAATGCAGCAGCAGGAGTAGCAACTATTAAGGGAAGCAGCACGTGGCTGCTGTTTACAGGGTCCCTGGATTGGGACCTGGAGTAGTGGGTGGGCCTGGGTCCCGAAAAGGGGACTCTCAAATTGCAGCCACTTTCTGGGGCTTTTAGTAAAAGTGGTACCAGAGATGGGGCTGAAGAGCCTAATGAGGGCTCACCATTTGCTGAGCTTTGTTACCCCAGAAGGGGTTCATCCATTCACCTACTGAGTGACTTAGATGGAGGGCTGAGACACTGAAGACCTGCCCAGCAAGGGTAACAGCCGATGGGTGCGCTGGGAGCAGAGAAAGAGTGCATCAGGAGAGGTGAATGTCCCCTGTTACATCCATCCACTTGCATGGTGCTGGGCTTGTGAACCTTAGCAATAAACAAGAACAAATAGGCAATGTGTGGGACTGGTACAATGTGCACGAGTACCGTTGTTAAGTAAAGCATAGCTGAAAGGTCTCATTTCAGGCTTACTGGAGTGTGCCATTGTGCAGAATATTGAAGCATCGTCTCTACAGTTAATCTCTGTAAATTCTAACTTTCTGCAGTAGGGGGATGTAGGTGACAGCTTGGAGGTTTACTAGTGTTTTCTATAGTGTTTTTGATCCTGATCCCAACTTTGTATTTGGTTTATTTGAATGCAAAGATTACCATTACAAAAAATACTACAAATGTAGCCTTTACTGTGTCTTTAAAATCATGCTATGTAATATCTTCCATTAAATAAGCAGCTTTTTGTCTCTGATTACATCAATGCATGACAGATGTATCAAGTTATGCAATTGTTTCCTTATGTTGTAATGAATTAAAAGATGCATCTGCAGAACAAGTTTTAAACTAATATCTAGATAAATGACCCACAGATTATCTAACAAAGTTAAGTCAAGACCTGAGGTTATTTAACTTAAATGTTAGGAGATAGTTCAAAGTGTGAATTGATGATCTAGAGATGGGGGATGTTTGATAAAACTGCTCCTCTTATTTTTCTTAACTTGATAGTTTCCCAATTATAATAAAACCCCTCTTCGACCAGATAGAAGTGTTTAACGGTACACACAACAGTTTCTTTTATTGGACCAATTTCTGTTGGTGAAAGAGACAAGTTTTGAGCTTACACAGAGCTCTTCTTCAGGTGTGAGGCCTTGTCTGCACTAGGAAACGAGGCTGCTATAATTTTATCACTAGAGAGTGGAAAAATCCACGCCCCCATGTGATACAGTTACACCAACCTAACATTCTATGCAATGTTCCCTCTAATTTTTTTCCATCCAGGTGTGGAATAAATGTTATGTGCACCGAGGTGATGTGCACCATCAGTAAAAACAAAAAACATCTATATCTATCTATCTAATTTTTAAAAGTTACCATAGGGATAATTACTCCAGCCAGGACAGGTTAGGCATTTTAGAACTCACTACTCAAAGAATTAAATTTAAGTGTAAGAAAAATAAAAATTATGAAATGCATAGACTAGTCAAAACACTAAAATAACACTCTTTGAAAGAATAAATTACAGAAAACATATGTGCATTGCAGGAAGTACCAAGGAGTAACAACAATAATACAAGTATGTGTTAAGGTGTGAGTGTGTGTGATTGAGATTGTGTGCGCTGGCTGCTGGGGAAGTCTCCGAGAGACCGTGCGCTGTCTCTTCAAGGCACTCACTGCCCAGAGGGAAGGCTTGTTCAGACCTCAGAGCTGCTGCGAGTCCTGAGCCCTGTCCCCTCTCCCCGGCTCTGTGGAGATGGGATACCGGGGTGGGGGACACCCTGACATGAGTACCCCCTTCCCTCTCAGCTCTGCACAGCCAGCAGCAGGGTCCCGGAAACAACTGCAGGAACAGGAGCATCATGGCTGCAAAGCAGCGGTGGGGAGGGGCACCTGAACACATGCTACGTGCCGGAGATGCAGCTGTGCTCATGCAGCGTTTTAAGTATAAATGTGCCCTGAGTGACTCAGTTAAACTGATCAGGAAAAACTTCCTAACTGTGGGAACAGTAGGACAATTGAACAGACTGCCTAGGGAGGTTCTTCACTGGGAGTTTTCAAAAGGAGACCGGATAGCCACCTGTCTTGGATGGTTTAGACAAAACAAATCCCGCAGTTTGGCAGGGGGTTAGACTAGACGACCCTTGCAGGCCCCTCTAATCCTATGATTCTATGACCTAACCCCCAGTGTAGACCGTGCTAAGTCGACGGGAGAATTCACCTGTAGACCTAGCTACTGCTTCTTGGGGTTCATTATAGATTGTGGTAGTGAACTATAAATCCAGAGGTCCTTATTGAGTCCATGATTTTTTGGTGTCTAGCACAATTATGAATTTAAGCTCCCAGACTCATCTTTGAAGGTGTTGTGCAGGTTTCCTTTGAGGATGAGGACTGAGAGGTCAGCTACAGAGTGATTGCTTGGGCTCATTACAAGAGTTTGTAACCCACTAACCCTCCTTTGTCCTAGGACTGTAGAAGTGTTAACTGCCCATTGCACCTTGAGTGATCTCATGCAACGTGTTAACTCCTTATGTGTTCTACCTTGTATTTAGCTGCGGATTTCTCAGAGCTGAAAAAGAGCTCTGTGTAAGCTCAAAAGCTTGTCTCTTTCACCAATAAAATATATTACCTCACCCACCTTGTCTCTCTGATATCCTGTGACCAACACAGCCGTGTCACCACAAACACCTATTTATTTTCACACTTCAGCTTTTCTCATTATTTTAGCTGCAGTTCTTTATCATTTCTAGGGGAGTGCTACTTATCAATCACTAGTGTAGAGGTTGTGAGCCATACATCAAATCCTATTTGTTCCCCTCCTTAAATAAGGTGGATCTTAGGGGCTGGCAGGGTTCTGGTCAGGTCCTTCTCCAATTAATGTACCATGGGGTTGTGCTACAGAGTAAGTCCTCCAGTTGTGTAGAGATGCCCCACTTCCTGCATACATGCAGTCTTGGTTTTCCTGTGACACGCTTCCTGCACGCTTGATTCTCGGCTGATGCATTTCCTTCTGGGAAGTAAACACAAACCTGTTGAGGACACAGCTATGGCTGGCTTTGACGCTACAGAGTAGTAGAAAGTTTGTTGCCTCATTTCTGTACATAGCTCCTGTTCATAATCCAGGGTTTACCTTGGCATCACTCTTCTCATCAGTAAGATATGACCTGTTACCGTGAGTTGACAGCACAGTGTACTGGACCAGAGAGAGGTAACGTAGCAATGGCAGCAAATGGCATGTGCAACTGCAAGTAATGCTCCACCCACCCTAAGAATCAGGGGAAATGCTGAATGTGCCTGGAAAAGGTTCAAACAGCATTTCAAACTGTATATGAGAGCTCCAGGGGGAGGATGAGCAAAAGATGGTTCTGCTCTTAATCATGGCAGGCACAGAAACTCTAGCTGCCTACAATGGATTCCATCCAAGTTGTGGTGGAGGGAGAGAGAGGAAAGCCTTCCGGAAATAATGAAAATGTTTTGAGATCATTGTGTGGCTGTCACGGGCTGGCCCTTTCAGGGGAGTCAGGGACCAGGTTACCTCTGGCAGGCTCCAGAGAGAGAGAGGGAGCTAATGCAGATCTAACTGTGAGTAGTTAATTGCCTGGGGGTAGTTAATTAAGGAAGAGCTTTTCCATGTTCAGAGGGGTGGGGTCACGTTCCATGCTGGACCCCCGGCACAGTGGCAACGGCTCCCGCTGGACCATCCTTTTTGCTCCCAGGGCTCACACTGGCCCCCCCACTTACCCCTCGGTGCCCCCCCCGGGTCCCGCCAGAACAGATTTCTACGAGTTGCCCTGGGAGTAAATGCTTCTGAGGGTTCTGTCAGTAGGTCCTAGAGTACAGAGGAAGCTGCTGAGGAAAAGGAGCTTTCAGGGGACCTGGTTAGAGAGTTTACCAGAAAAGGGGACATAGGAAAGGTGATCCTGGAGTAAGCAGGTTCCTAGGGTTTTTCTTTCAGAACCTGCTCCCTCCATGAACCCAACCATATGCTAAAATGTACAGAGAAAGCAGGAAAGTGCAGGTATTGAGTACAAAAAGGGATTCCTCAAGTAAAGAGGAAGAGCTGTTCTTAAGTACAATGAAGGAGGCTGAAAACTCAAACAATTGGCCACTTAAAATATTTACAAATGGAGTTTATGTGACATACAAGATAGACGGCATAAGTAAATGTAATAAATTGAAATAGAGATAGATATAAGGAGCACTTAAAAGTAGGACAGTCAAAAGTGTCTGTGAAAGACAACTATGGAGAAACAATTCTACTGTTGAGAAAAGTGCACACTGACACTTAAATACAAAGGGGAAATGATAAAACTAGTTTGTGGTGGTACAGAGAGGCAGTAAGCAGTTTTGGGCCTATATCTAAGTGAGGTGCTTGGTCTCATTAAGAGGATGTATGCCATGGAGAGAGAATGATAGGGTTAGCATATTTCAAGTTCCCATATAGAGGACACTGCTGGGGGAAAGGGAGCAGAGTGCAGTTTCTACCATACAGCTTTTCTACTTTGAATATCTAACATTTATAAATAAGTGTAATGGTCTCAAATAAATGTAAGTCAAATTTAAATGTACCTTCTTACATGCAGTCAGTTCTTTCCTACTGTGCTTCTTTCTGTAGCGTCCATGCATATTTCTCTGTAGAGCATACCTTTCTCAACATGGTTGGTTGCTCATCAAGTAGCCATGAAAGTCTTTGCAAGATGTGTGCCTGAAGTTGTACTGTACAAGCAGGATCCCTTTCAGTGACTCAACAGTCAATATCATGCCACCCTTACTTCTGTGCTGCTGCTGGCAGCGGCGCTGTCTTCAGAACTGGGCACCTGGCCAGCAGCCACTGCTCTCTGGCAGCCCCACAGCCAGCAGCAGCGCAGAAGTAAGGGTGGCAAGCCAGTAAACATGCACACCGCTATTATGGCACACCGGGAATTGCAGTTCTACAAGAATCAATGTTGGAAAAAGGATGAGCAAGGAAAAATCATGGACATTTGTTCTTATTTCAAAAATCTGCCTGGACGGAGATCAGAGGACCAAAAAAAGAGGTCATGTCTGGGAAAACCCAGATGTATGATAACCCTACAGAACTACTTTCATATCTGGTTCTTTGTAGTATCAATAGCATCATAGAAGGATGTATGCACAGGAAATGGGTGCCTTCCAGTAACACAAGATACAGTTAAGAGCAGATGTAGAACCTGTGGTAGATGCTAAACAAAAAGTTCCACAAGACTTGAGAAGCTAGGAGACACATGACAGCAAATGGTATAATTTGGAGCATAGAAGAGCCACCAGATGTGGTTCACTCCTTAATAACTGTAGAGAAGAAATGACAGGGACTACATCTGTGTATGGACCCCCAAGGAGCTGAACAAAACCATAAAAAGAAAACACTTCCACTTGCTCTCAAGAAGCGAACTATTGTCTGAGAAGGCAGGAGCAAAATTCTCCAGCAAATTAGATGCATTGGCGGGATTTTGACAGATCCCTTTAGACACTGAGAGCACCAAGATCTGCACTTTCTGCACGTGATTTGGCATTTCTAAGACTGCCGTTTGGAATACGTTCAGCCCCAGAAGTGTTTCACCATAGAACAGCCAGATGCGAGGGGGTCTCGCAGGCATGAAAGTGTGCACTGACAACATAATAAATTGGGGGCAGTACTGCCATTGAACATCAGGCATGACTGAGGGGAGTATTAGAAATTGTAAGAGCTGATGACCTTAAACTGTGTAAGGCCAAGGGTCAACTTCAAACAGCATGCTTGGGAGAGGGACTGGCCTGAAAGGGTCTGATGTATCAAAGATTCAGGCAATACTGAACATGCCAAGATCTGAAGATAAAGAGGAAATTCAAAGGCTGCTAGGCATGTTGAATTATATCAGAAAGTTCATACCTAACTACACAGCTCACACAACTCACCTAAGACATCCCCTTCACAGGGCACTGAATGGGCATGGATGCCAGAGCATGAAAAAGAGTTCAGCGATTTAAAGCATATTCTGATATCCATTCCAGTGCTGCAATGTTTTGGCCCATGGAAAGACATCAAGCTCTCCACAGATGCCTCAAAAAGAGGGCCGGCAGCAGGACTATTATGGGGCTAGTCTTATGCAGCTATGGTGGTAACAGCTGCAAAGATGATGTATGCACAAATTGAAAAAATGGCACTAGGTCTGGAATATGGATGTACAAGATTTTACCACTTTCTGACCATTGCTTCAAAGCGGAAACCGATCACAAACCACTGATTACAACACACAAAAAGGGACTTGGCGAAGCACCGCTGAAGATAGTGACTACTTTTGAGAATACAGAATCTCCAAAGCATAATAAGATACACTTAAGAGCTCTGAGGTTTGCTGTGGACTCTGAGGTTTGCTGGTTCAGCTCCCAGTGTAACTCCGAGCACCCTCGGGTTGTTCTAATTGGCACCTCAATGCCAACAGCTCCAAAGGGCCATTCTAGCAGCCAGGGATTGCTACAGCACAGAGTGTTCTACCCACCCACCCTTTTCTCTGGCCAGGCCCCTTCTGCTGGGGGTCAGCAGTGTGGTGGCAGAGTCCCCTCCTAGGGATTCCCTCATGCTGTGGGAACCCTCCGCTGACTGGTTAAGTTGGCTTTACAGCATTTTTGCATCTCAGCAGGCCTGAGAATCCAACCCTCCATATTTAGCTCTCTAACACTATTCTTATCACTTTTGTAGATCCATAGATTTAAGTCTAGAAGGGGCCACTTAATCATAAAGTCTGTTCTCCTGCATAACAAAGGGCCAATCATTGTTCACCAAATCCATGTTTCTGTTTTTCTGATGTTAAGGCCTACAGAAATGCACAGAAGGAGCTTGATTCCCCACTGTTTCTTAGCTTGTGTATCAACTGCGTTTATGCATAGTGCATTGCACCTAGCACAAAGTGGATTTAAAATATGACCAGATCAGAATGGTAGTGTGTTACACCCACTCCGCACAGCCGTTACTGTAATGCAGCAGTTCCTAAATTCCACTAGGGAGCAGCCAAACTTCTGTTCATATCTTGGCATATGTTACACTGTTCAGGTTAGAGATGATGGCAAACTGTCCGAGAAGCATTTCTAGGCCCATTTGAACTACACAAATAACTAAAAGAATCCAAAGACACACGAAGTGAATCATCTATTACCCTCTACTGTATTTTCTTGTTAGAGATGTTCTGCACTGTATTGCTGTACTGACTTTATACTGATTACATTCACTAGAAAAGCACAACTTTGCCATCAGCATATCAGCTGAACAATGATGGCATGTGTTCTAAATAATAAAACAACATCATACTAGTATTTAGTATTTCTATAGCACTTTGCATACCCAAAATTCTTTGCAAACATTGTCTAATGAATCCCTGCAAAACCCCTTGTGAGGTAGATCGGTATTATCCCAATTTTACCGGCAAACCATGTATTACATCTGTGTTCATATCACTGGCTCAACTGGGATATGTATGGTTCCGATAGCTAAAATAAGGGAATGATGAAGAGTACAGATCCTGTTCAAGCATAATACCTGCATTGTCAATAGACAGACATATATACTCAAGCTTTACTGATAACCATGCAAATGTTTGCAATAATTCCTCTTTCTAAGTAGGATTACAGGAAATAATTGACATATACAAAAACTTTCAGTGACAGTTAAGGTTGCATTTGGACATATCCATCCAACCAAAAACTTTGAAAGTATGAAACTTAGGGCTTGTACACTCTAGCGCTTACTTTATAACTTAAGTCGCTCAGAGGTGTGGAAAAGCCACCCCCTGAGCGATGTAAGTGACACCAATCTAAGGACCTGTGTGGACACCGCTATGTCGGTGGGAGATGCTCTCCCGCCGCCATAGCTACCGCTGCTCGGGGAGGCGGAGTAATTATGCCGATGGGAGAGCTCTCTCTCGTTGGCATAGAGCGTCTACAGCAGCAGTGCTACAGCGGCGCAGCTACTTCGGTACAGTTGGGCCGCTGTAGCGATTCTAATGTAGACTAGCCCTAAGTAGTTAAGGGGAAAGTCTCCAGCATTCCTTGCCATCACATCACCTTCAACAGGGATCGGCAATCTTTGGCCCACGGCCCACCAGGGTAATCCCCCTGGCGGGCCGGGCCAGTTTGTTTACCTGCCGCGTCCACAGGTTCGGCCGATTGCAGCTCCCACTGGCCGCGGTTTGCCGCTCCAGGCCAATGGGGGCTGCAGGAAGCGGCGGTGGCCAGCGCATCCCTCAGCCAGCGCCGTTTCCCACAGCCCCCATTGGCCTGGAGTGGCTGGACCGCGGGAGCTGCGATCTGCCGAACCGGCAGACGCGGCAGGTAAACAAACCGGCCTGGCCCGCCAGGGGGCTTACCCTGGCGTGCCGTGTGCCAAAGGTTGCCAATCCCTGACCTACAACATAGTAACAGGCTCCCTAAGACATTCACTTCTATCTCCAACATGTACTGCAAAGCATTACACGTCTCAACTTCACTAAACTCGTGATCTGATTCAAAATTTTAACTGTTGGGCCAGCCTGCAGCAAAGCCAGTCTCTTGGCAACCTAATGAGCACAGCTGGCCCTGACAGAAGTTGTCTGACTGCACCACCTGATTGGGTGCAGGAGTCAGCAGGCTGATATCTAAGCTCAGCAGCTGGCCAGTGGCTGCTCAATGCGTTCCTCACCCAGCTGTGCTTGGTTCTCTGCCTCTGCTATCTGTAGCCTTGCTCCAACCCCAGCTTGTACTGGCTTGTACTCCAGCCCCCAGCTTCTTCCTGGTTTCTGGTTCCCAGTCCTGACTGCAACTATGGTTAACCTTCGATTTTGGCTTCTGACTCCCAGCTCTGCATCGCTCCTGGACTGGCCGCATTTGGATTCAGCTCTACCTGGTAGGCTGGACTCTTGCTACAAACATTAGGCAAGACCACCCATGACTTGGTCACCCGACGAGAACGACCTCATTCTTTTTTGTACCAACAGATTGACACATCTGACTGTCAAGCAGTCAGGTCACTTGAAAGTTATTCTGCTTTAACACTTGAGACCACAGTTGTGGTTTTGCATGACAGTGCACATTTGATGAAGCTGGGGTATGTATTACTTACAGAATTTGTTGGAGATGGGAGTGCCTTATGGAGTATTGTGCTCTACAGCTGTGTGAAATGTTACATTAGTAAAAGGTAATTTATAAATATGTTCACAATATCTCAACTTCCTTCCTTTAGACCAGTGGTTCTCAACCCACGGCCTCTGGGCCGCTTGTGGCCCAATCAGCACACAGCTGTNATGTATTACTGGCGCGCGAAACCTTAAATTGGAGTGAATAAATGAAGACTCGGCACACCACTTCTGAAAGGTTGCCGACCCCTGAAATAGATTGAGATTGTTTATAATCATGAAATAGTCATGAATCTACACCTAAAAAGCTGTGTTCTTGTTCTGATTTGAACTGTGTACATGCTGTTAACTTCTTTAAATATTTTCAAAATTTAAGACCCATTTTTGAAGTCCTTAGTCCTTATTATAACATTCTGGTTAACCCAATTGGCAAGGAAGGTCTCATTACAGCTTTGTCTTAGCATATATTATGGTCTAATTACAAGTCCTGATTTTTTCGCACAAGCTAAGTCAGTTTTGCTTCTGCACAGTGGCCCAGCAGGGGAAATGACTGAAAATGAATGGTTTCCTATGACCACCGGTGTGGAGTAAGGCCTGGTCTACCCTAAAACTTAGGTCGACCTAGCTATGTCACCCCTGAGAGGTAGTTAAATTGATCTAAGCCCTGGTGTAGATGCTGCTAGGTTGACAGAATAATTCTTCCATCAACATAGCTTCTGCCTGTTGAGGGGATAGCCTTGGTTCTCATGGGAGACTTTAATCACCCTGATATCTGCTGGGAGAGCAATACAGCGGTGCACAGACAATCCAGGAAGTTTTTGGAAAGTGTAGGGGACAATTTCCTGGTGCAAGTGCTGGAGGAACCAACTAGGGGCAGAGCTCTTCTAGACCTGCTGCTCACAAACTGGGAAGAATTAGTAGGGGAAGCAAAAGTGGATGGGAACCTGGGAGGCAGTGACCATGAGATGGTAGAGTTCAGGATCCTGACACAAGGAAGAAAGGAAAGCAGCAGAATACGGACCCTGGACTTCAGAAAAGCAGACTTTGACTCCCTCAGGGAACTGATGGGCAGGATCCCCTGGGAGAATAACATGAGGGGGAAAGGAGTCCAGGAGAGCTGGCTGTATTTTAAAGAATCCTTATTGAGGTTGCAGGAAAAAACCATCCCGATGTGTAGAAAGAATAGTAAATATGGCAGGCGACCAGCTTGGCTAAACAGTGAAATCCTTGCTGATCTTAAACGCAAAAAAGAAGCTTACAAGAAGTGGAAGATTGGACAAATGACCAGGGAGGAGTATAAAAATATTGCTCAGGCATGCAGGAGTGAAATCAGGAAGGCCAAATCACACTTGGAGTTGCAGCTAGCAAGAGATGTTAAGAGTAACAAGAAGGGTTTCTTCAGGTATGTTAGCAACAAGAAGAAAGTCAAGGAAAGTGTGGGCCCCTTACTGAATGAGGGAGGCAACCTAGTGACCGAGGATGTGGAAAAAGCTAATGTTCTCAATGATTTTTTTGCCTCTGTCTTCACGAACAAGGTCAGCTCCCAGACTGCTGCACTGGGCAGCACAGTATGGGGAGAAGGTGACCAGCCCTCTGTGGAGAAAGAAGTGGTTCGGGACTATTTAGAAAAACTGGACGAGCACAAGTCCATGGGGCCAGATGCACTGCATCCGAGGGTGCTAAAGGAGTTGGCGGATGTGATTGCAGAGCCATTGGCCATTATCTTTGAAAACTCATGGCGATCGGGGGAGGTCCCGCATAACTGGAAGAAGGCTAATGTAGTACCCATCTTTAAAAAAGGGAAGGAGGAGGATCCGGGGAACTACAGGCCAGTCAGCCTCACCTCAGTCCCTGGAAAAATCATGGAGCAGGTCCTCAAGGAATCAATTCTGAAGCACTTAGAGGAGAGGAAAATGATTAGGAATAGTCAGCATGGATTCACCAAGGGCAAGTCATGCCTGACTAACCTAATTGCCTTCTATGAGGAGATAACTGGGTCTGTTGATGAGGGGAAAGCAGTGGATGTGTTATTCCTTGACTTTAGCAAAGCTTTTGATACAGTCTCCCACAGTATTCTTGCCGGCAAGTTAAAGAAGTATGGGCTGGATGAATGGACTATTAGGTGGATAGAAAGCTGGCTGGATCGTCGGGCTCAACGGGTAGTGATCAACGGCTCCATGTCTAGTTGGCAGCCGGTTTCAAGTGGAGTGCCCCAAGGGTCAGTCCTGGGGCCGGTTTTGTTCAATATCTTCATTAATGATCTGGAAGATGGCGTGGACTGCACTCTCAGCAAATTTGCAGATGACACTAAACTGGGAGGAGTGGTAGATACGCTGGAGGGTAGGGATAGGATACAGAGGGACCTAGACAAATTGGAGGATTGGGCCAAAAGAAACCTGATGAGGTTCAACAAGGACAAGTGCAGAGTCCTGCACTTAGGACGGAAGAATCCCATGCACTGTTACAGACTAGGGACCGAGTGGCTAGGCAGCAGTTCTGCAGAAAAGGACCTAGGGGTTACGGTGGACGAGAAGCTGGATATGAGTCAACAGTGTGCCCTTGTTGCCAAGAAGGCTAACGGCATTTTGGGCTGTATAAGTAGGGGCATTGCCAGCAGATCGAGGGACGTGATCGTTCCCCTCTATTCGACATTGGTGAGGCCTCACCTGGAGTACTGTGTCCAGTTTTGGGCCCCACACTACAAGAAGGATGTGGAAAAATTGGAAAGAGTCCAGCGGAGGGCAACAAAAATGATTAGGGGGCTGGAGCACATGAGTTATGAGGAGAGGCTGAGGGAAC
This sequence comes from Platysternon megacephalum, assembly GCA_003942145.1. NCBI lineage: Eukaryota > Metazoa > Chordata > Testudines > Platysternidae > Platysternon > Platysternon megacephalum. The sequence continues at coordinate 1,397,429 of QXTE01000195.1, read as the reverse complement.
TGGGATTGTTTAGTCTGCAGAAGAGAAGAATGAGGGGGGATTTGATAGCTGCTTTCAACTACCTGAAAGGGGGTTCCAAAGAGGATGGATCTAGACTGTTCACAGTGGTACCAGATGACAGAACAAGGAGTAATGGTCTCAAGTTGCAGTGGGGGAGGTTTAGATTGGATATTAGGAAAAACTTTTTCACTAGGAGGGTGGTGAAGCACTGGAATGGGTTACCTAGGGAGGTGGTGGAATCTCCTTCCTTAGAGGTTTTTAAGGTCAGGCTTGACAAAGCCCTGGCTGGGATGATTTAGTTGGGATTAGGTCCTGCTTTGAGCAGGGGGTTGGACTAGATGACCTCCTGAGGTCCCTTCCAACCCTGATATTCTATGATTCTATGATGGGTTTTAAAAAAAAAGACACCAAAAAACACCATTTCTGTCACTATGGGCATGGGCATTCTCAGCCGCCACCCCCCTCCCTTTGCTTCTTGGTCACTTTTGAAAGGAAAGCAAAGAAATCTGCAGGGGATCTGTTTTCATTCCCCCAGGAATACCCCACACAGAACCCCCACTGCTCAGTGCCCCCCCACGCCCTTCCTGCCCCCCAGCCACACTCACCGGCCTGCTGGAAGTGACTATGTCCATGCATTGGCTGAGCCTGCAGCACTGCTGGGGCCGGTCAGGGATCCCTCTGGCCAGGGCCGTCCCTAGACATTGTGGTGCCCTATGCAGCCCCCCTGTGGGGGGCTGGCACCAGGCCTCCACGGGTACATAAAACAAAGCAGCAAAAAACTCTTGAAAGCTTAAGTGAATGAAGCTGTAGACACTTACACAATCAATGTCCCTTTTAAAAACACTCTCATTCAGAAAGAGGGGGAGAGAGTAGAATTTATCTAAACTGTACGGGACGTAGCTCAGGGGAAGGGGTGGAGGCTGGGGCGGAGCAGGGGTTGGAGAGGTGGGGCCACAGTCCGGACACCGGGACCCCTTCTGAGTGTGGGCCCGGTGCCATGGAGCCACTGGCGCCATGGTAAGCCCAGTACTGCTTAACTCCACACCTACCTTTCTTTGTCATTTTAAACCTTTCTCATACCCAAGAATACAAGCCAGTAATCAACAACTCTGAATAAAATTAATCTCCTTCAGAACTATTTAGATTAATCTTAATCCTTGAGTCAAACTTTCTGCCCTAGGTCAACTCTGTTAATGCTTGGTTTTGGTGATAGACATCATTTTGTGGCTACTGAATTTTTTAATTTCAGCATTTTCCTTTGTCACTCCCTAACTCTGGCCAATGCGCCCCGCCCCCAGCTGGGACCCCCATCCTACTGCTTCCCTATTGATTTGGGGAGAAATTTGAAAACTGGGAAAGCCTGATTTTAGTGGAAATCAGGATTTTCAGATTCCTCCTTCCCCAAAATCAATAGGGTTCTGACCAGCATGGGTGGGCGAGGGGTCCAGCTATAGTGGGGCTGATGTCCTGGCTGGGTGTACAGGTTGGCCTATGTGAACAACAAAGTGTGTGACCCTCAAGTAATTTAATTATCATCCTCTCTCTACGTTTTCAGATTATTTTTAGAGTCCTCAACCCAAGCAAAGAAAATGGATGAACTCCTTCTAAATGCTCTAGAGAATCTCTCAGAGGAAAACCTTAAAAAATTTAAATTCAAATTATTATATACTAACTATGAAGAAAAAGGGACTATCTCCAAACATCAGCTGGACAAGGCTGCTCATGTCACAGATCTTGTGCAAGTCTTGATAGAATTCTATAGTGAAGATGCAGTGGATGCAACTTTATATTTTTTTGACAAAATCTGTGTGAGAGATTCTGCTGCTAGACTCAGAAAGGCTATAGAGAAAGGTAAGAAAACCTAAAGTTATTGCAACTTTTGAATCTTTCCCTTTTGGCTGATGTGTATGCACAAACTGAGGAAGTAGAAACCTATGTGGGAGAGATGTGAGCCCAAATTCTGCTCAGTTGCACCGATGTAAACAGACTAAATCCACTTTCTTTATTATGATTTTTAATCCCTATGGAGCTGGGCAAGACCTAAACTGGTGCCCTAAAGGTGAAAGGCTCTGTAGTTGATCAGCAATGCCCTAGAACATCCAGTCTTCTAGATAAGCTAATGTTACACCTTTGAGAATAAAAGCTTTTTTTCTAGAAATATACATTTATTAAGTCAAATTTGGATTCTTAATGTAGTGGGGCAGTTACCCCACTTTTGAGAGAAAAGGCTAAGCTGATTGGGGAAGCAGCCACAGCTGGGGCCATGCCCCAGTCATGCCACAGCTGGCCCTATAAAAGGGCTGTGAGCTAGGCACTGAGTCATAGAATATCAGGGTTGGAAGGGACTTCAGGAGGTCATTTAGTCCAACCCCCTGCTCAAAGCAGGACCAATTCCCAACTTTTTTTTTTTGTCTCAGATCCCCAAATGGCCCCCTCAAGGATTGAACTCATAACCCTGGATTTAGTAGGCCAATGCTCAAACCACTGAGCTATTCCTCCCCAAGCTGTGGAGAGAGAAGGACCTAGCTGCCAGGGAGAAAAGGGTACCTGGAGTGGAGCAGGGCTGGGGAAAGGCCAGAGCTGCTGGGGAGTGCCAGCCTGGCAACTCCCCAGGCTGAGGCCTTGGTAAAGGCCTGTGCAGGTACTGGGGCTGGGAGGTGCAGCCCAGAGATAGGCAGAGGCAGCTGGTCCAACCTCCTTGCCAATAATGAGTGGCCATGACAGACTGCAGTTTGCCCCTGTGAGTGTGGCTAGATGATGACTGGCAGTAACCACTCAGGCAAGGTGAGTGAGAGGGTTGGGGGTTCCCCTGGGAGGGGATACCCAGAGCATGTGGGGGTACTGCAGTGGGCAGAACCCTGAGGTAAAGGGCACCAGGGTCTGGGAGGGACATGGGGGCCAGCAGCTGGTGAGCCACCGGCCAGCAGAGGGCGCTCTGGGCTGGAATCGAGCTAATTCCTAGGATAACTAGCAGGAGGTGCCGCACTGGTGAGTCTCGACCTTGCTAGAGTACACAATCAGGGTCTTCCATTCTCTGGACGCACAAGCAAAATCTCCCATGCACAGCTCTCTATCTCCTAAAAACAGAGTCTATAATCAAGAGTCTCAGCCTATTTTTAATAGGACTGCTCCCATTAACCAAAATGCAAGCACTAAAGATACATCACCACAAATATTAAAACATTACAATTTACTTTTAAGTACAATGTTTTTCAATATATGATCTTTCCAGCAATTATTCCAAGCCCCTTAAGCTTTTTAAAAAACTATTTTATATATAATATATTGTTATGGCAAGTGCCACTGTTCCTGGAAGAAGGGATTGCCCTGCATGTTGTGTGACCACCTCTGTTCCAGGGCTGGTGCTTTATTTACACACACATGTTACACTTAGTTTACCCAGACTCCATATCACTGATTTCTTTTCCTTATGGGAAGCCACCTTGCAAGGCCCTGAACATCTGCTACTTCTCCTTAGAAGGGCAATGCTGGTGTCAGAAAAAAGAGCAACAATTTTCATATGTATTCCACTCACCCCACCTAACATCATCAGCAGGGTTTTACACCCTCAATCTTTGAATCTGCAGCACAGACCTCTTCAATGTTTGCCTTAGGAGTGGAAATATTTGCCCTAGCAGTGGAAAAACACGCTGTTATCTTCCGTGTGGATAAGCCCATACAGGGAGAAAATGCACACACTGTCACTGGGTTACACAAGTATTTGTGAGACAGCATTGAAGCGATGGGCATCTGTATTCCTGGTTTCTTTTCCTGGCTCTGTGAGCACAGTATTGTCTAATAGTTACAGACAGCATCACCAAGTGCAATATCATGGTGGTCATCTGTGGGGATTGAACACCAGACCTCTAGATATAAATGTATGAACCTTCACCACAAGGGTCAGCCTTTTTTGGATGAAGGTAGTAGCACTCATAACTCTCTACATGTGGTCTCACCAGTAGGAGGGTTATACAGAGCTACCCTGTTACACAAACACATAACTTGGCAACATTATTCTGGAAGTCACTGTGACAAAGTGAATGAGACTTGGGTCTGTTGGATACCTGGTTTCTATGCCTAGTCCTTCCTGAAGTGGCCTTGTGCAAGCTCTTGGGTGTCTTATTTGTAAAGTCTGGGAATGAATATTACCTCCCCTAAGTAGCTGTATGAGGCTATAGACATGCTAACAGCAATTGGGGAAGGGTTAGGACTAGAACTCTCAATGGCCTGGCTTCCACCTCCATGGGCCTTCCCTTATGCTTGCTTGTGTAAGACTTTCCCTTCCCTATCCCCTTATGTTTTTGTGAGTTCCCAGAGGAATCCTAATCACATGACTTGCAATATCTGTGCTGCAGTGCTCAAGAGTCAGGTTTCAAAACCTGCTGATGGTACATAATGGGGGCGGGTGGTTGTTACAATAGTTACACACTACATTTGTGTAATGTGGGTAATCACTCTACAGGTGGCTGCATTTCAGTAGTAGTTGAAAGGATTCATTCCTGTATATGGCCCCAATTCAGCAAAACACTTGTACATGCACATGTATAACTTTAAGCTAGGGCTGCAGAATCTGGAACACAGGTAAGTGATTTGAGATCCTCTAGGATAAAAGGTACTATATACATTTTATGTACTCTTATTATTATGGTTTAAATAGAAAAATATTAATTTGTTAAAATTAAGCTCTCAGCTTCTAGTTCATTGTTTGTAATGCTTCTTGTCACTGATTTAGATTACAGGGTGAAGTATAAAGAACATATTAAAAAACAGTACCAGTTAATAAAAGAAAGGAACTCTCGTCTTGGTGAGAATGTGAATCTAAGCAAAAGGTATACAAAATTGACTATTATAAGCAAGCTTCGTTGCAAAAAGGAGAGAGAACATGAAATAATGGCCTCCGGATGGAGACATGCAAAAATCATGACTGAACGAGCTCGCTCTTCTGTTACCATGAACTCCTTATTTAATCCTGATGAAAATGGACAAACACCACAAATTGTTGTTCTGCAGGGAGCTGCAGGTATTGGGAAAACAATGACTGCAAAAAAGATCATGTTAGACTGGGCTTCTGGAGAAGTTTATGAGAACAGATTTGCATACATTTTCTACATAAATTGTAGAGAAATAAACTATGGAAGTAAGCAAGGAACAGTGGTTGACTGGATTAAGAAAAATTGCCCCGACAAAAATGTACCAATTATTGACATTTTGTTAAATCAAGAAAAACTTCTCTTCATAATTGATGGTTTTGATGAACTGAGGTTTTCCTTTGATCGAAAGGAAGATAGTCTGTGCACAGATCCCTGGAAGGAGATGCCAATGGAAGATGCACTGAGCAGTTTATTTAGGAAAAAGCTACTTCCTAAATCCTACTTAATGGTCACTACGAGACCCACTGCTCTGGAGAAACTTGGGCAGTGTTTGGAGTGTTCACGTTATGCAGAGATCCTGGGATTTTCTGAAGAGGACAGGAAGGAATATTTCTACAAGTTCTTTGGGGATATTGATGCAACAATAGCCTTTGATTTTGTGAAACAAAATGAGATGCTTTTCACCATGTGCTTTGTCCCCATTGTGTGCTGGATCACCTGCACTGTTATGAAACAACAGCTGGAGGCAGGTAAAGATTTTGCACAAAATTCAAACACACTCACTGCTGTGTATGTGCTTTTCTTATACAGTTTATTAGAGCCACACAGCAACAGTCCAAACCAAAACATGCAAGATAATCTGAAGAAACTTTCTTCCTTGGCAGCAGATGGAATTTGGAAACAGAAAATACTGTTTGGGGAGGAAGAAATAAAGGAGTACAGTTTAGATGAATTCTACTCTCTCCCCCTCTTTCTGAATGAGAGTGTTTTTAAAAGAGACATTGATTGTGTAAGTGTCTACAGCTTCATTCACTTAAGCTTTCAAGAGTTTTTTGCTGCTTTATTTTATGTACTGGAGGAAGATGAACAAATGAAATGTTCAGTGACTCCTAACAGAGATGCAAAACTATTGTTAGAAAACTATGGAAAATCTGGAAATTATTTAATGTTAACAGTGCGATTTCTGTTTGGTCTCTTAAATGAAAAGACAATGAAAGACATCAAGAAAAAAATTGGCTTGAAGATTTCACCTAATATAAAGCCAGATTTACTGAAGTGGGTAAAAACAAAACAAAATTGTTTTTCATTTTCCTCTTCGCACAATGAGCTGATTTACAAACTTGAAGAGTTTCACTGTTTGTACGAGATCCAAGAAGAAAGTTTTGTAAAAAGTGCTTTGGATCATTTAACTGAAATAGATATAAGTAATTACTCCTTAACCCAAATGGATCAAATGGTTATTTCATTCTTTGTAAAGAGTTGTCCTACACTGAAGTCACTTTGGCTCTCTGGATGTAGATTTGGAGTTGAAGACAAGAATGAAGAATTAGCCCCACCACCAGCTAAGCGGTTATGTCTGTAAGTATTATCTGAGTGCCACCAACCGTTTGCAAAGCTTCTTTAATAGTGGAAACTTGTTTCTTTCTTGTTTTAATAACTCTGAAATGGCTTACGTGAACCACAAACAAAACCCCAATTCTAATTTCAGAAAGTTAGTGACATGTTTGTGGAGGCTTCTCTGGGTGTTAGTGTCAACAAAAGCGCACTGATCCTGTAAGCAGACCCCAGTACTCCTAGAACATCCTTTAAACCCATTGGAGGGTGGAAGGGGGAAAAAGGGGTAACCACTCTGTGTAAGAGTCCATTTCTATGGACTAGTTTGCAGCACTGGGGCCAAAGTTACATTACACTTTTGCCTGACACTTTTTTTGTCTTTGCCCTCTTAGTAACTATTTCATTTTCCATATACATACCATGTACCTGATAAAATAAGATAGCTAGCAATGGGCAGGTTGTACTATTCTAAAGAAAAAATATGACTGTTAACCCTGAGATTTATTGAGCCTGATTCTTATTTACATTAAGGCCACTTTACCATGGTGATGTAAAGGATATACTACCCTTACACTCAAAGTGAGGGGACTAAGTGGACTTAGTTTAAATGGGAATGGGGCCTATTCTCTATGCGTTAATAGTGACAGTAGTGTTACTTTTGCTAGCTGAAAGGTATAAACTAGTTCTCAGTTTTTGTTTCAGGTACATTGTATGCTTGATATATAATTCTGTACATAAAAGTAGAACAGGTTTAGAATACTTTCTGAAATGTAGCATGCTGGCTGACACCACAAACTTTTATAGCCAGCAAAGTATTTTTTTAAAAGCTAAAGATGCCTGAAAATGTCTAAGAATGTTTCTTCCATCTATAACTCTAATAACTGATACAAAGCTATGACATGAAATGTACATATAGCACTGTATATTTTCACATCAAAAACTTCATCAAGATGCATGAGTATATTTTCTTCCAACACAAATGAAAATCCAGGATCTGACTTAAGTCACGGCATGGTGGTGGTGGCAACAGAAGTGTTATTCTACACCAAAATATACCAATTTCCCAAGGCTACAGAGATCTAAAAAACAATTAACAATGCTTTAGAGCAGGGGTAGGCAACTTATGGCACGGGTGCAAAGGCGGCACACGAGCTGATTTTCAGTGGCACTCACACTGCCCGGTCCTGGCCACCGGTCAGGGGAGCTCTGCATTTTAATTTAATTTTAAATGAAGCTTCTTAAACATTTAAAAAGCCTTATTTACTTTACATACAACAATAGTTTAGTTATATATTATAGAATTATAGAAAGAGACCTTCTAAAAACGTTAAAATGTATTACTGGCACGCGAAACCGTAAATTAGAGTGAATAAATGAAGACTCGGCACAGCACTTCTGAAAGGTTGCCGACCCCTGCTTTAGAGTGTGGGTATGCATGTGTTGTTTCTTTAAATCTGTAATAGGAAGCCAGGCCACAGGGAACTGGAGGAAGTTCCAGGTGAACATCTACAATGAAGCAGAAAAAGACAGTAGCTGTCTATTTTTAAACCTAAATTTACCTCTGTATCACACATGCTGGTGTTTCCTCCTTTTTCTTGTAAATTACATCTCAACAACACAACCACAAATCTGAGGTTATAGGACCAAGGCTTGAGGGTATTTTATGCAGACATAAGGGGTGCATAACCCATATATAACAACATGAACTGTCTCTACATTGGACCCAACTTCTCCTGAGGCCGGATGGCTCATCATTGTTTTGTTCTTTTTTCAATGTGAAAAGGGTAATTCTTTCTGTGATTCTCTAGCTCTGTCATATGACATGGTGTCATTGACTGTCCAATCAAAGCCTACTTTTATGGACTATGTAAAGGTGTTTCTCATTAGTGTTGCCTTGTATCAATTTTCAGCTCCCAGCTATTTCAGTGCTAAAGCTAGCTTAAAAACACTCTCAATGCAGTTTTAAATATTGGGATGTAAAAGATCGGCAGTGTTTGCCTGAGAACCCTGTCTTTTAACAGGAGTTGATCCTAGTGAAAGATTTTAAGTATTGACTCAGTGTTGCAAGTATCTGGCTAATAATAATACTGTTCTCTTCCATCACCATATATATTTTTACAAGTGTCCTCACCCTTCCAATATTGCACCAACTAGACTGCCTTATTCCCCATCTCCTTTTTGTCCAATGACATGGTCATATGAATGCGAAGTCCCTCCTATTCTTTCCTCCCTTTCTGGATTCCCTAGGTATCACTTATTGGCTGGTGTGGATTTTTGGCACCATTCAGACATTTTGAAAGATGCTATCTTTTTCTTCTATTTAATTAAACCTTACAAGAATCATTACAAATATATTTTATGCATTTTCCTCTTCAGAGGGAAATAGTCTAATGCATTTAGCACACATTCTAAACAAAATTTAATTGTGCAAAGCTGCTAGTATACTTCTAAATATGTTAAATAAATGCAAAAAGGCAGAACGCTGGTATTAAATAAATGCAATAAGACAAAGTATTAGAGTGAGAAAATAACTTGTATATTTCACTTACATATGTCTGGGGGGGTTATTGTTCCACATACTTTGAGAAATATTTTTATCAAAATTTGTCCCACTGTACGACTTGTATACATGTGCCATCATAAAATGTCCGTGACCTATGCTGCTCTCTGGTGTCGGGACCTAAATAGCTGCCCTTTCTGATAACTGAAATGATGATAAACTCAGCACAGTGTAATTGGGGTTATGCTTTTTGAAGTTAAATCACTATAAGACTTTAAGCAAAATTCCTCTGATTTTTGTATTGCATCTTTAAAAGTGATAAGCAATTAGGGCTTGAGTTTCAGAAGTGCTACGCGCCAGCATCTCCAGTTGATGTCAGTAGAAGTTATGGATGCTCAGCTTTGGTGAAAACCAGTCCCTGATTCACCAACCCAAAAGCATATAATCTTTGCAGAGACCATGACTTGCATGAATGCCTAATACAGCATGTGAATGTCCAAATAACCACTGTACTGCAAGTACAAAAAATGAACTGGTTGCACTTAGAACAAGTTGTACAGTTTGACCATGCATATTGAAAGTGCATCTTTCTGAGCTAAATATATTTTTGTTTAGGGGAAATTACAATGAACTGCAAATGTAGCAAAATCCATGTATCTCATAGAGAGGCCCCATTCAAGGTGACATGTTCAGGAAAAAAATTAAAATCTATTTTCCCCCCTCTCCCCTCCTCCCCCCCCCAGGAAAGACCCGGCTGAGCGAAATAATTCACCTATCTATCTGCTGTGTCAAGCACTGAAGGATCCAAACTGTAAATTAAAGGAATTGAAGTAAGAAACTTTCCCCTTTCCCTGTTTTAAAATCTTCTTTTTACTTATATTTCCCCAGAAATTAAGTAACCGTGTAGATGCTAATTAGTCAGTGAGTTGGGTTACCAGGGAAGGCCACTTGTTAGAACAGCCATAACATATGATCTCTCTGTGCTCCATTCTTCTGCAGGTTAGAGATGTGCAGCCTCACAGTTGCTTGTTGTAGGGATCTGTCCTCTGCTCTCAGCATTAATCAGACCCTGAGAGAGCTGGACTTGAGCTATAATGACCAGGGAAACCCAGGAGTGCCGGACCTACGTAAGGGACTAAAACATCCAAACTGTGAACTGCAAACACTCAGGTAAGTAGCCACAAGTATGTACATAGCCCACCAGGGTGTGTGGCTAACTTCTTTGAGGTGTATGAGGAGACTGAAAACCAAATGTATCTCTAGCACTTAACATGTCAGTAGTTCACATTGTGTGTGCGTCCTGGAAGGTTTATAACATAGATATTTTAGATTAGAGTGGGCTCAAACAAGAGCACTGTAGCTGAATCACTCTGAAGTCGGGGGAAAATCAGTTTAAACTTTTTAATAAAGAAAAAAACGCACAATGTATTTTCCAAGAAAAATCATATTAACCTTTTTGATAAGTCTATTTTAAGTACTTAAATTATTGTAAAAGTTTGTTTTACATTCATTTTAATTTAAAACAAATAAAGTACAGAGTCCCAAGGTACCTGGGAATCCTAAATATCTCAGTAGCCATAATTTGTGTCTGACTGGCATCATCCCATGGTGATAGCCTGGTGCATGATAAAACCTTTGAACAAAGTTTGGTACATTTACAAATGGTCTGTGATAAGCTGAAGGGCTGCCATTCTGGAACTGAAGCCAAAGAAATGTCAGTTCCTCCAAAAAGAGGTAAATTACCTTAGGCACTCAGTTGGTGATGGGGGTTGGGAATTTCCACTTACAGAAAACTGAAGCTTTGCAGAGCTCGCAGACACTCATAGATGTGCAGAGGTTGGTATGGCTTGTGTCCAATTACAGAAGGGTCATCTTTAGGTTTACCAAAGGATTGCATTGGTGGGGTGAGAGAAGGAAACCATTTCAGTGCTCAGCAGTGTGAGATTTAGCATTTTTAGAGTTGAAAAAGTCTCTTGTGACTACTCCTATCTTGGCCTATCTGTGTTGCAAAACCCCTTTCATACTGCAAACAGATGCTAGTACTTATGATTTGGGACAGTGTTGACACAAGAACATAATGGATTTGAAAAGGTGATGGCTTATTACAGCAAAAGTCTAAATTCCCCTGAGAGAAATTTATTGCTCCATGCAAAAGGATTTCCTGGCAGTGTTTAAATCTATAGAATATTTTCATCACTGTTTGCATGGGAGGAAGATTATGGTTGGGACAGACCATGCAATCATGAAATGAATGGGCTCTTTAGATTCAGGGACCCTGAGGGTCAACTTGCCAGGTGTTTGGAAAAACGGCAGCGCTGTGATTTCACAGTTACATACAAGCCTGGGCACAAACATAGTAAAGTGAACGCTTTGTCCAGTTGGCCGTGTTGAGAAACAAACACTGCCCTAAGCAGGAGAGCAAGGAATTGGTAACTCACGTGAACGAGTATGCTCAGGAAGAGGTGGGTGTCTCCTCTTTTCCTAGAGCAAATGTACCTTGTTTATCTCCTGGAACCAATGATATGGGGTTGCAGGAATGAACTTCAGAGCAACAGAAAGCTTCCCAAAGAGAGGATCCTGATAGAAGATTGAAGTGTCACTAGAGGAGGTTTTGGAATTAATTGATAAACTCAACATTAACAAGTCACCGGGACCAGATGGCATTCACCCAAGAGTTCTGAAAGAACTCAAATGTGAAGTTGCGGAACTATTAACTAAGGTTTGTAACCTGTCCTTTAAATCGGCTTCGGTACCCAATGACTGGAAGTTAGCTAATGTAACGCCAATATTTAAAAAGGGCTCTAGGGGTGATCCCGGCAATTACAGACCGGTAAGTCTAACGTCGGTACCGGGCAAATTAGTTGAAACAATAGTAAAGAATAAAATTGTCAGACACATAGAAAAACATAAACTCTTGAGCAAGAGTCAACATGGTTTCTGTAAAGGGAAATCGTGTCTTACTAATCTATTAGAGTTCTTTGAAGGGGTCAACAAACATGTGGACAAGGGGGATCCGGTGGACATAGTGTACTTAGATTTCCAGAAAGCCTTTGACAAGGTCCCTCACCAAAGGCTCCTACGTAAATTAAGCTGTCATGGGATAAAAGGGAAGGTCCTTTCATGGATTGAGAACTGGTTAAAGGACAGGGAACAAAGGGTAGGAATTAATGGTAAATTCTCAGAATGGAGAGAGGTAACTAGTGGTGTTCCCCAAGGGTCAGTCCTAGGACCAATCCTATTCAATTTATTCATAAATGATCTGGAGAAAGGGGTAAACAGTGAGGTGGCAAAGTTTGCAGATGATACTAAACTACTCAAGATAGTTAAGACCAAAGCAGATTGTGAAGAACTTCAAAAAGATCTCACAAAACTAAGTGATTGGGCAACAAAATGGCAAATGAAATTTAATGTGGATAAATGTAAAGTAATGCACATTGGAAAAAATAACCCCAACTATACATACAACATGATGGGGGCTAATTTAGCTACAACGAGTCAGGAAAAAGATCTTGGCGTCATTGTGGATAGTTCTCTAAAGATGTCCACGCAGTGTGCAGAGGCGGTCAAAAAAGCAAACAGGATGTTAGGAATCATTAAAAAGGGGATAGAGAATAAGACAGAGAATATATTATTGCCCTTATATAAATCCATGGTACGCCCACATCTCGAATACTGTGTACAGATGTGGTCTCCTCACCTCAAAAAGGATATTCTAGCACTAGAAAAGGTTCAGAAAAGGGCAACTAAAATGATTAGGGGTTTAGAGAGGGTCCCATACGAGGAGAGATTAGAGAGGCTGGGACTCTTCGGCTTGGAAAAGAGAAGACTAAGGGGGGACATGATAGAGGTATATAAAATCATGAGTGATGTTGAGAAAGTGGATAAGGAAAAGTTATTTACTTATTCCCATAATACAAGAACTAGGGGTCACCAAATGAAATTAATAGGCAGCAGGTTTAAAACAAATAAAAGGAAGTTCTTCTTCACGCAGCGCACAGTCAACTTGTGGAACTCCTTACCTGAGGAGGTTGTGAAGGCTAGGACTATAACAATGTTTAAAAGGGGACTGGATAAATTCATGGTGGCTAAGTCCATAAATGGCTATTAGCCAGGATGGGTAAGAATGGTGTCCCTAGCCTCTGTTCGTCAGAGGATGGAGATGGATGGCAGGAGAGAGATCACTTGATCATTGCCTGTTAGGTTCACTCCCTCTGGGGCACCTGGCATTGGCCACTGTTGGTAGACAGATACTGGGCTAGATGGACCTTTGGTCTGACCCGGTACGGCTTTTCTTATGTTCTTATGATATCAGAATGGTGTATGATAGAAAAATCAATTGGCAATCACAGGCACCTTGGAAGGTAGCATTTCCGCAGCACACCACATTTGAAAGCTAAGTGGGAAAACTTGGAGATTAAAGATGCAATACTTATGGGAGATGGGGAAAGACAGTAGGTGATGGGTACAGGTATGAGCTGGTTGTACCAGATCCATTGAAAATTGAGGTTCTGAGGTTATGTCATGATTTTAAAACTCCTGGTTATTTTGGAGTTGTAAAAACCTTAGCCAAACTAACAGAGAATTTCTGTTGGGTAAAATGCAAGAAGGATGTAGAAAGTTGGTGCAGGAAAAATGATACTTGTATTGCAAAGAAGGGCCCCAGGAGACAAGGAGAGCCCCAATACAGCAGTATCTTGTGCAGGTGCCAATGTAGTGCATTGCTGTTGATGGGCTTGGGCCTTCGTGCCTGAGACAGACTGGCAATCAATATTTGCTGGTAGCTATTTTGTGAATTAGTCCATGTCCTGAAGCTTCTCCAATAACAAATTAAGAGGCTGTGACACTAACTGGGGTCCTAGTGAATGAATTCTTCACTGAAATTGGAGTCCCGGGTGAATTGCACAAAGATCAAGGGAGAAACTTTGAATCCAAAGTATTTCAGCAAATGTGTGGGATTCAAAGGATTCACAAAACTCATCCCATCCCAGCCCACCTACACTCTAATGGGATGGTAGAAAGGTTCGGCAGGACTCTGGGGTTCAGCTGGCTACTCTTGTTGAGCATCCTCCAAAGGACTGGGACCAGCATATCCCATTCCTTTTGATGGCTTATGGAACAGGAGTCAATGAGTATACTAAATGTACCCCATGACTCCTTGTGGTGGGGCATGAGCTGCAGACCCCAAGAAACCTCTTGTATGGAGTTCTTGAAGAGGAACAATGGGACTTTCACTGTGTAGAAACCCTACAGCCCAAAACTGAGAAGTTTACAGCTTTTGCTAGAGAGAATTTGAGGATAGCCTCTGATAAAAAGAAAAGACTATGATGTAAGGTCATATCAGGAGACTTTTAAAAACAAGGACCTTGTCTGGCTAACAGAGGACCTACATTTGGAATAAATGTAAAAAGCAATTGAGCTCCGTTAGGAAATAGATGGCTGAAACAATGGGAGCATACATAGGCAAGCAGAACATAGGCAAGTGGCAAGTCCTGAGTAGAAGCTGAGCCATGTGGCTGAAGGAACCAAAGAGTTTCCTTGAAGACCCCTAAAGTGAACCCAGGGGCTGGGCCACTGATTGGTGGAGCTGTGTGCCTGTGAGTGGGAGAGAGGCAGCAGAAAGTTAGACACAGCCAGAGAGGTATCTGTGGTGTAATCCTGAGAAAAGCCAAGACAGAACTTTAGGGCTCAGTGCTAGATGAAAGAGGCAAACAACACAGTGATGAAATCCTGTTTATTTACAAAGAAATACCTGATTCCTTCATCAATTTCTCCTCCTAACAGAAATGACCCACACGACTCCAAAAAATGGCTAACTGCTTCAGTTAAAAGGGGGTAACAATATTATACGGGAAGCTGGTTGCAACCCCTATGTTGAGGTATTCTAACCCTTTCCAATATAAAAGATTCTTGTGCCTTTTTTATTTTTTTTGAAAAGCTCTAACTCCTCCATTGTTTACAGCAGGCCTTAAATATTTGTCCAGAGCGTGGTGTGGGAGGAGAAGTGGACAAGAGCCAGGTAGCATGTTGGCTCTAACAACCCATCATCCCTCCCACTGTGAGCATTGCATGGAGCAGGATCTCCCACAGTTCCTTGGAAATGTGGGGGTGGGAGAGGGAGAAAGAGCTGGGCTTCCCCATCATGCCCCAACCACCTCCTGGGTCCAGCACATGTTGCCTGTGGCCCATCCCCTGAGATAACAGCTACCTTCTGCTGCAAGCTAACATGGTTAGTCCAGCAGCTCAGATGGTGGAAGTCTATGCTTCAGTGCTGAAGGTTCAAGTCCTGCTGATGCAGTGATTGTTAGAGGTACACGATACAACTGGTTTTTGCCTTTGCCCTTTTAAAGAATAACTTTGGCAGTTACATACCAAAAGTGTGTCATAAAAAAACATTATTGAAGTTGCAAAATCAAGTAGTTGAAAGCTAGGAAACACCAGAATGAGGGTTGCCTGAGCATCCTTATTTTGGCCTGCTTGTGCATTATGAAAAAATTAGGGCTGTCAAATGATTAAAATATTCATTGTGAGATTTTAAAAAATAGTCGCGAGGCCCTGGGTTGCTTGCATTTAATGCAGACATACACCACCTGCCCAAAAGGCAGGTAATCGTACATGCTGCATTCAGTGCAAAAAAGTGAATTCTGCTGCTGGACTTCTGCCTGTGTTATTTTTACTCTTGCAGGTGATTTTTGTCTGTTTTTTTGTTTTGTTTATTTATGGGGGGTGTTTATTGGCTTAAGTTTAGAGTATGTATGTGAGGTGTATCTAGCTCTCGTGTTCCCTCACAAAACTCCCCGGTTTGTGCTCCTGTTCACTAGCACCTTTGGTCTCTTAGAAGCTGGCTTTATAAACTACTGTTCTCCCTGAGTTAGCCCTCCCCCCTTGTCAAAGGATCCTTAAAGGGAGTAGGGATCAAAGGATAACAGCCTGGAACCTTGTTAGGAAGCTCTCAGCCTCGCCTAGCAGGCCACTAGGCTCAGATCACAGCTCTCCCAAAACAGACCACGCTATAAACTTCAATCAAGCAGGCACTGTGACTAAACTCTAACTTTACAGAATAATAAAAAAAATCTTTCTAGATGCTTCTTGACCTTAAGGAGTGAAACACAATGAATGAGGCAGAAATAAGTAATTTTCTTCTGTTTATCTCTGGCTCTTGCAGGTTGGAGAGCTGTGGTCTTACAGCTGATTGTTGTGGGTCTCTCTCCGACGTGCTCCGTACCAACCAGACCCTCTCAGAACTGGAGCTGAAGTGGAATCGACTGGGAGATTCAGGAGTGAAACTGCTGTGTGAAGGGCTAAAATGTCAAAATAGCAGATTGCAAAAAATAGTGTAAGTAACAGCTGGCTTTCTTTAGTCTGAGTCTGCTACACCAAGCTACCTGGGAAGGTTGTGAAATCATAGGTGCTGGAACAATTTTTATAGTGGGGGTGCTGAAAGACATTGAACAAAACTGTAAATCCTGTACATGGTGGAAACCACTTCAAATCAGAGGGTGCTGCTGCACCCCTAGCACTCCTAGTTCCAGCACCTATGTGTGGAATACTTGTCATGGGAGGTTTTTAAGAGCAGGTTACACAAACACTTGTCAAGGATGGTCCAGGTTGACTTAATCCTGGACTAGTTGACCTGTTGAGGTCCCTTCCAGTCCTACCTTTCTGTAACTCCTAAGTGTCATACTGATGTGCGTTATTTGTGTGACAAGAGTACTATGAGGCCACAGTAGAGCCCCATTGTGATGGACACTATTTGAACACCAAGGAAGACAGTCTCTTCACTGAAAAGTAGATGATTTTGGGACATGGCTCCAAGAGAGATGGTCTTTCTCCTCATGCAATACCACCACAGCTGCAGTCAGTGGAGGCATTTCAACTACGCTGGACTGGTTTAAAAGGAAGGGTGTCTTCAAGATTTAGTGTCTTCAAGAATAAAGGGCACTTCACAATATACACTCTCCTGCACCCTTAGGTCTGACAACTCAGGTTTGGTGATTTTCAGAGCATGCTGTAAGATTCTATTTTCTTGGGCTTTCCCTCATTAGTATTAGTAGTACCATAGCACCCAGGAACCTTAGTTTTGGACCTAGACTTCATTGTTCTAGGTGCTGTACAAACAGAACATTGAGGGGATAGGGGGCTTTAGGATACTTGGTTAGGAAGTTATTGTTTTCTGATGGTTGGATTACATGGATAATTTACGTAGAGAAGTGAGTGAGTTGGAGGATGGATAAGTCTCTATATACTATATTGATATATATTGTGCCTATTTTTGTAGTCATGCCATTGCTGACTGTACTGCCACAGCTGCATTAATTTTAGTGTGCTGGCTCTGCTCGAGCTAGCATGTATACATCTGCACAAGAAGGGAATCACACCTCCAGCCCCATAGTGCAGACATAGCCTATGAATCTCCCAGTACCACAGCAGTGGCACATTGTTATTGCCTGAGAAAAGTACCTCTCTAGAAGCCCAGTGAGATATTGACAGGACAGAGTTGTTTTTCATCTTTCTGTCTGTGTCCTGCAGGTTGTGGGCTTGCGAACTTACAGCTGATTGCTGTGGGGAGCTCTCCTCTGTTCTCACTACCAGAAAGACCCTGACTGAGGTTAACCTGAATTTAAATGAACTGGGCGATTCTGGTGTGGGGCAGCTATGTACAGGGTTGAAACATCCAGATTGCAAACTGCAGAAACTGTGGTAAGAATTTTCATGTGTCCTTTATGTGAAGAATTTGACAGGATGTGTGGCTGGTATGTGTTGCCAGCTCCCTTCAGGTAGCTGATATGAAGGACACCCTTCAGGCATGCATATGTGTAGCTATGAGCCATCTGCCAATAACCTGTCCACCCTTGTGCATGGGAGAGTCATGGCAGCATCTGCTTTCCTACTCTCTTCCCTGTTGGAGGAGCCAGTGAGCTTCAGATTCTCTCTGTCAGTGTGCACTCACCTTCCTGAACCCTCCTGAGGAGGGAGGTCAATGGGGCCTCACTGAGCAGGGTGGAAGGAGATGCAGCAGCTCCTTTCCCCTTCTGAAATGATCAGTTGCTGATGGTTCCACTTCTCCCCCTCCGCACTGCTTTGCAGGGAGTCGGCCTTGTCCCATTCAGAGTGGGAAGGGTGCGGAGAAAGAAGGAGTAAATCACTCATGAGGGCATGAGGAGGGGGGGTTATATCTGACTGAAGGGTGTTTGCTTTAGAGCAGTGATGCCCTGACACATCCAATTAGCCCGTGGAAGAGTCTCCTCACAGATATGTTAGTAGCTCTGTCACTTGGGACATTAAAAACTTGTCCAGACTGCTCACTGGAAAGTGTCTTGTAGGGGAAAATCCCTCATTGGCAGGGGGTAACCAGGTTAGCTAATGGAGGCTGTTGATTTTATGAGGCAGGGGTGACTCATGGGAGGGGCGAAGTGGGTCATGTGACTGCCCGCGCTTCGGCATGGCCCACGCTGGCCCCTCCCCTAGGCTCCAAATCTAATGTGCTGGGGAGAAGAGGAAGGGGTGATGACTGATCACTCTGCCTCCCACACAAAACTTTGATGTGAAACAGCCACAACCAGAGGCAGCCTCTTCCATTTGCTGGGATGGGATGGCTATACACAACTTCTTTGAAGTACATGGGAGATATCTGTATTAATTTTGTCTGTGGAGAGTTTCATTATTGTATTGCTTGCTAAATGGTAACTAAGACAATGACTGTAGATGGCCCCAATTGCTGGTACTCAAATGGAGGATGGAGGTGTTAATTCCTTTGAAGTTCACTTCCACCAGTGTGGAATCAGGGGATCTGACTGTGTGAGTGAGGTCCCATCTTGAAAGCTCCATGGGGTCCAGGCAGGAAGACTTGCATGAAGAGCTTGAAAGTGTATAAAAGCTGAGCCTCTGAGACAGAGGATGCAGAAGGTCTGCAGAGTAGCAGGCTGTAAGGTCCCCAGGAGAACAAGGTGTGGGGAGGGGTAATCAAGGCTATGTCAGGCCTACATCAGTCATGAGGGAGATGCTAAGCTTAGGTAAGACGTGTATAGGCTTTTATAGTTTTAACTCTTTTCCTTCCAGTTTATGTTCCTATGGATGGATAAATAATACTTTATTTCAAACAAGCTGTTTAGAGTCACTACATCTTCATAATGATCTAGGCTCCCGAAGGGAAGCCTATAGCAGGGGCCAAAACCCAGCTAGATGTGTTGAGGAAACACAGCTGGTGAACAGGAGTGCTGTTGGTGATTGACTTTTTGTGACATGAAATGACATCTCTCAGAGGAAATGATTGTGGGGCAGAGAGAGTGGGGCGAATGGGAGGAACCATGGGGTGGCCATCAATCCATCCTAAATTTTGGCTGTCTGTTGAAAGGGCTAGGGTAAGTGCTGCTTAGACAGGAAGTCAAACTCCAAACTTTTTTGTTAACTGGCCAATGGCAGAATTTTGAGGTCTAGACATCTGGACCATTCTTAATGCTGATTAGACAACAGTGAAGGGTGAGTGATGTGGCTTAAGTGGGAAGCCACAATCAAGCTGGCTTCTTATTAGTCTCAATGCTCGTTGGCTAGGGTGATGGGCTAGAAGGCAATTTTACTTCTTAAAACAAAAGCTGTGATCATGTCCTCTCCGTGCTTCTCTCTCCTGCAGGTTAGATAAGTGCGGTCTCTCAGCCAATTGTTGTGGGGTGCTCTCCTCTGTTCTCAGCACCAGCCAGACCTTGATAGAACTGAGCCTGAACTTGAATAAACTGGGCGATTCAGGGGTGAAGCAATTGTGTAAGGGACTGAAACATCCAGACTGTAAACTGCAGACACTGGGGTAAGCGTTTACAGGCTTTACTTTATGTGAAGAATTTGCAGGTCATGTGTGATGCCATCTCCCTTCAGGTACACAGAGATTCCGAAAGCTGAGAATGTCTCCAGTACTTGACAAATCGGTGGCCCATAACACGGGTGCAGCCTGTAAGATGTTATTCTGTTTGGAAATCGAGGATTTTAAAAAGATGATCCTGAATTGAAGAACTGGATCTGAAACTCCTCAATCTTGGGTTTAACTATTATTCTCATGCACCAAAGAAATCCACTCGCCTGGGTATGAGACTGATGGACTGGGGATAACGCTGCCTATAAAAGCCACAGAGGGCATTGGAACTCTTAGAATTGTATCACGCAAACTCTTTACCCTATATAACCCCTGAACTCCATCACAGTCCAAGACATCTACCTCTGTGTTATAGCCAGTAGTTCTCTGTGTCTCTCAGCTTGTGGGGGGAGGGGAGAACCTGCTAAGTTGGAGGGTTTCATTGGCAATCCTCCTTTCTCTACTGAACTGCTCGATTCTTCCTCCCCCTCCATACACAGACATCAGCAATTCATACCTGTTGTCATAAAAATAAAGGGAAGGGTAACAACCTTTATATATGCAGTAATATAAAATCCCTCTTGGCCAGAGGTACAGAATCACTTACCTGTAACGGGTTAATCAGTTCAATTAACCTAGTTGGCACCTGACCAGAAGGACCAATGGGGAAAGAAGATACTTTCAAATTGGGGGGTAGAGGGGAAAGGTTTTGTTTGTGCTCTCTTTGTGTGTGCCCTCTCGGGACAAAGAGAGAGACCCAGCAGGAAAAAACATCTCCTAAAAAGATCCTGAAATTATACATATAAANCCTCTCGGGACAAAGAGAGAGACCCAGCAGGAAAAAACATCTCCTAAAAAGATCCTGAAATGATACATATAAAATTACAAAAATTGTAAGTAATAGCAAGGAAATGTGTTAGATTATCTTTTGTTTTAGCTTGTGAATTTTCCCTATGCTAAGAGGTAATTTTATTCCTGTTTTGTAACTGGGAAGCAGAATCAGAGGGGAAGCCTCTGGGTTTTAAATCTTTTTATTTACCCTGTAATGTTATCTTCCATCCTGATTTTGCAGGTGTGATTCTTTTACATTTTTTTAAAAATAAAATTCTTCTTTTAAGAACCTGATTGATTTTCAGTGTCCTTAAAACCCCAGGGATTTGGTCTGTGCTCACTTTGTTAACCTATCGGTTGGTATATTATTCTCAAGCCCCCCGCCCCCAGGAAAGGGGGTGAAGGGGCTTGGGAGGCTATTTTGAGGGGGATAGGGCTCCAAGTGGCCCCTCCCTGAATGTTTGTTTAAATCACTTGGTAGTGGCAGCAATACCGTCCAAGGACAAGAAAAGGAATTTGTGCCTTGGGGAGGTTTTTAACCTAAGATGGTGGAATATAAGATTAGGGGGTCTTTCATGTGGGTCCCCACATCTGTACCTCAGAGTTCAGAGTGGGGAGGGAACCCTGACACCTGTCCCTTAGGGTTAGTGGTGCAGTTGGAATCCTGCACTCCAGGTGCAGATGAGGTATACTACCTACAAATGTTAAAGATCTGGTCCCCACCCTATCAGAGATCATTGTGGACCAATGTGCACCTCTAGGGGCACTGAGTGGATTGGCTGAAGTCCTAGCAGTTATCAGGGTCAAGTGGCTGGACTTGACTCTCCCCTTACCCTCGGCCCCAAGTCTCACAACACTATATTCTGTGCTCCAGACCTATGCTTCTGTTTTATGTAGCAATTTAATACAGTGCTTGCAATCTTTACAGCATCCTACAAGAGCAATATGATTTAATCTACACTTCCAGAATGAATAAACTCTTTCTAGACTCCCATTGACATCAGTAGATAAAAACTGAGCAGGGAAGAAATGAGAAGTAATTTTCCTCTTTGTTTTTGGTTCCTGCAGTTTGTTTAGATGTGATCTCACAGCTGATTGTTGTGGGGATCTCTCTTCTGCTCTTGGTATGAATCAGGTCCTGACAGAGCTGGACCTGAAGTGGAATCGCCAACTGGGAGATACAGGAGTGAAGGTGCTTTGTGAAAGACTGAAACATCCTAGCTGCAGACTTAAGAAAATAAGGTAACAGCTGTGTCTGTGCCTGTTAAAATAATACCATCATAATTTTAGCTCATTCTATTAGCATTACAGTACTACAATGCATGCACTGCCAATGCTGGACTAGCACCACTACCCATTATAGGGAAGGGGAGAGAGACCCACTGCCGTACTGTTCGGCCATATTTTACCAGATAAAAAAATGGCTAGAGAACCAGTGGTGAATGTCTCATGCCAACTGATTGCAGCATACAGATTTTTTCATTTTTTTTTTAAACTCCTAACCTTGGTTGTGTGGGATGCCATGAAAAGTTTTTTAGCTCTGCCATAGCATCCACAAAATCTCAGACAGGTTAGTTCCCAGTGGTAGATAGGCTGGATTTATCAGACTGTCTCGTTTTAGTAGCAGATCTTAGTCCTTCCTGTTGTGAAGAAATTATTTTGCACACAAGATTGATCAAATTAAGGACTGGCCCTCTGCTTCAGTGGTGGCAGAACAAGGTCTTGAGGGAACAAATTGTCTTCTGCTAGAGTTTCAGCCAGTGATGCTCCCTCAGGTACTGGAAGTATTGAGTGAGTGATGTTTCAGTCTGTGCTTTGGATCTGTGGCCTTCCAGGCTGGTGAAGGCCTCTGAGGAAGTACTTGGGTCCCTCACTTATGGGGATTGTCAACACCTCTCTGCCTGTTGCTTTGAAGGAGGCATTACTCAATACTGACAATCTTGCTAATTATTGACCAGAATCATAGAAGATTAGGGTTGGAAGAGACCTCAGGAGGCCATCCAGTCCAACCCCTTGCTCAAAGCAGGACAAACACCAACTAAATCATCCCAGCCAGGGCTTTGTCAAGCCAGGCCTTAAAAACTTCTCAGGATGGAGATTCCACCACCTCCCTAGGTAACCCATTCCAGTGCTTCACCACCCTCCTAGTGAAATAGTGTTTCCTAATATCCAGCCTAGACCTCCCACACTGTAACTTGAGACCATTGCTCCTTTTTCTGTCATCTGCCACCACTGAGAACAGCCGAGCTCCATCCTCTTTGGAACCCCCTCTTCAGGTAGTTGAAGACTGCTATCAAATCCCCCCTCACTTTTCTCTTCTGTAGACTAAATAAGCCCAGTTCCCTTAGGCTCTCCTCGTAAGTCATGTACCCCAGCCTCCTAATCATTTCCGTTGCCCTCTGCTGGACTCTGTCCAATTTGTCCACATCCTTTCTGTATTGGGTGGCCCAAAACTGGACGCAATACTCCAGATGTGGCCTCACCAATGCCAAATAGAGGGGAATAATCACTTCCCTCGATCTGCTGGCAATGCTCCTACTAATGCAGCCCAATATGCCGTTAGCCTTCTTGGCAACAAAGGCACACTGCTGACTCATATCCACCTTCTCATCCACTGTAATCCCCAGGTCCTTTTCTGCAGACCTGCTGTTTAGCCAGTTGGTCCCCAGCCTGTAGTGGTGCATGGGATTCTTCCTTCCTAAGTGCAGGACTCTGCACTTGTCCTTGTTGAACCTCATCAGATTTCTTGTGGCCCATTCCTCCAATTTGTCTAGATCACTCTGGACCCTATCCCTACCCTCCAGTGTATCTACCTCTCCCCCCCAGCTTAGTGTCATCTGCGAACTTGCTGAGGGTGCAAGCCATCCCATCATCCAGATCATTAATAAAGATGTTGAACAAAACCGGCCCAAGGACCGACCCCTGGGGCACTCCGCTTGATACCAGCTGCCAAATAGACATTGAATCATTGATCACTACCCGTTGAGCCCGGGTATCTTTCCTTTTTTGGATAAGATTGTGGGGGAGGTTGTGGTGAGACAACTCACAATATCTAAATGCCTGTCATCTCCCTGACTCTTGTCAATCTTGGCATAGACCTGGCTTGGTCACAGAATGCCTGGGTGGAAGTGAATGGAGGCTGCTCTTCAGTGGTTTCATTCTTTTCCCTCAGATCTCAACGGATAGTTGTGGGCAATTGCTCCTTTTCTGTTACCCGCACAAATTCTCTGTCACTCACACACTGTAGGGGCACCCACCTTTACCCGTTTTTAGGGTTCAGGCATAACCCTGTTAATTTAAATACCCACCGATACCCAATTCCTAGGGCTCAGGGCGTAACTTCCTGTGGGTTTGCAGGACCTTTTACCAGTGAAAGAGCCTTACACAGTAATATCCTTGTTCTATTTATTAACAATTACCAAGCAAGCAGAATACACACGCTAAGCATACAATGCTATGCTCACCAATCCTGATCAGGCAGGTGAACTTTCCCTGTTGGCCAGGCAAGGTCAGTCGCACCTGGGTTCTGGTTGCTGCATGTCACGGTCGTGCAGAGGATTCTTGGCAGCTCTGGTCTTAGGCTGTGTTTTGGGGGTGAGTTCTTCTTCCAGGTCTTTCCTTCTTATTAGTCTTCTGTTCCTTCTTTTCCCCTCTGCTGGTCTCCTTGGACCCTGGTTTATATAGTGAAACTTGAGTCCTGCTTAGCTATACCATAACCAATTACTTTACTAAAATTTTACTAACCAATCCTAACCTATTGTAACATAATTCTCTGACCAATTATATCCCACCACCTTCATTGATTTACATCTAGAAAAATTAATTATACAGCAGACAGAAACAATTAAAGAACCAGACACAGATCATACAGACAAACAATAGGGAAGTGGGGACCATAATGACAAAACAATAAAGAAATGGGGATTTCACAGCCCCAACTATTGATAAGTGATTTCTTGTCAGACAGAATGCATCAAATCAAGTTTTTCTTTAACCATCTTAAGATCTGTTTCTTTATCTGGTGATAGTGGGTGCCATTAGGACGGGGTCTCTTTCTTAACAGCCTGATATTACACTATTTTAATGTAATTTAGATAGAATGTGAGGATGTGACTTTCTGCTACTCAGCTAATAGCTGCTGCTCTTTCAATCTGGCTGCAGACAAAGGCCATAGGCTTTTAGGCCTTACAGTATGGCTACAGGCCTTATAATATGCTACAGGAAAAGGGCCTGATCCTTAGTTTCCTGAAGAGCTGTCAGGTGTGGGGTGCCATGTGGGGCCATTCTGTCACCCCTCTTGTTCAGTGTGTCAATGGGGCAGTGAGGAGGGTATAGTGAGGAGGCGTGGGGTTTGGTGTTTTCAGTATTCTGATGACATCCCGCTGCAAGTCTTTCTCTCATCTAACTCAGATGATGCAGTTCAGTGCTTCAGCCAGAGTCTAGACTAGATGGTGGCATGAATGGGAGCAAGCTGGCAGAAGCTTAACCCAGACAAGACTGAGGTGATGATGATAGGTTGGGGGAAGCAGATGGCGGACGTGTTTGAGATAATATCAATTCCTTTGATTGAGGGAGTACATCTGCCATTAGTTTCTATGGTTTGTAACTTAGGGATAGTTCTAGACCCCAGCTGCTGTTTGACCATCATGTTACAGCAGTGACTCAAGCTTTCTATCATCTGTGTCTGGCTAGCAGGTTACAACCCTTCCTTTTGGATGTAGGACTTGCCATTGCTATCCATACTTCTGTTCTCTCAAAATTAGACTATTACAATATGCTTTATGGGGGTCTACACGTTAACCCATTGAGAGTCTAAAGCTGGTGTAGAACGGGGTATCTCGCTTGGGAGCACATGACACCAGAGCTCTGGGATCTCCACTGGTTGCCCTTTGGTCTCCAGGTGAAGTTTCAAAGTGTGGATTATGACCTGTAAAGCCCTACAAGGCCTAGGACTGGTCTGCCTGAGGGATCACCTCTATCCCCAGGCCAGACTGCCACAGCCATGCTCAGCAGAGGCACCTCAGCTGGATCCCCCTTTATAAAAGAATGGGGGTGGCTGGCAGGCCGTTCTCTGGTGGGCTCTGGGACTTGCTGCCCCTGCCTTGGTTGGAAATAGCTTGAATTGGGTGACTTTCTGGGTATGCTGCAAAAAACATCTGTAGGGTTTTTGCAGAGAGCTGAAGATCTGCTTTCCAGAATGATAAAGGGGTGGAAAGGAGTTTCTGTAAGTGTCCGAGTTCCTGTTGAAATGATTACTTGACTGCTGCTGCTGCTGGTTTGTTAGGGCATATCAAGCCTTGGATAGGTGCCTTTTTTCAATTATTAATTAAATTGAAATAAAGGAAATTAGCAACGTATGATCAGGAATCAAAATATGAAAGTTGAGAGAGGTGCTGCAAAGGACTTATGCACTTTACTAGCACTTCCACGCTTTTTAAATTTGGATGTAATAACGTTTGCTCCAAGTGTGCAAAGATAAAGATATTGTGGATCCCAAAAGAAAACAAAGAATACTGCAGTGAACCAAGGCATGTGCATCATTGCTGCGCTCAGTTGGGCTTCTTTACACTTAGATTTGCTTTGATACAATTCATTTCAGTAGGCATTGTGTCAAGTTTCACTTACACCAATCTAGAGTCTTTACATAGAGGTAACTGGATGTAACATACACAGAGGAAACAAGATGTAAGCTAAAGTAGTGTTTAAATATGTATCTCTCATTAAAACAAGGAGTGCTGGTTTTCAACAATTATTCACTGCCACAAAACTTCGGTAATGTAGTGTTAAGGGTCACTGCTGGTGTTTTGCATCCTTCCAAAATGTCAAATGCACCTTTGAAAACCAGGAGATAAACAGTGAGGTACATAGTCATCAGGTAGCTTGTCTGTGGGTGTGAGGGATGTTGACTCCTGCAACACAAGGCTCACAGTTTTAGCAATGAGGAACATTTCTGGAGAAAGAGAGCTGATACAGAAGCTGTGACTCCATTTACTTAACCAGAAGGGAACAAGAGTTCTGTGCAGCAATCAGAGAGGTTTAGGCCAGTTTTCCAGCCACATCCTTCTGTAGGTTGATTCCCCAGCCCTTTGTCATGACGTACAGTCAACGCCTCATTCACAGAATGTTCACTTGTGCAATACGTGGAAAATGACTTAACAGGTGCATATGGCAAGGAATCCACTGAGAGGACTTTTATTGTTTACTGTCACATGGCTTCCCTTATCTCTACATCCAGGAATAAGAATCTGTCTAGACACCTATTGATGTCAGTGGGAGAAAGAAATAAGGAGTAACTTCCCTCTCAATATTTTTGCCTCTTGTAGATTTTCTTGGTGCAAACTTACAGCTGATTGTTGTAGCGATCTCTCCACTGTTCTCAGTACAAATCAGATCCTGACAGAGCTGGACCTCGGGGAGAACAACCTGGGATATTCAGGTGTGAAGCTGCTGTGTGAAAAACTGAAAGACCAAAATTGCAAGCTCAGGAAAATAAGGTAAGTAACAATCAGCTTCCTTTTAGTGTCTTTTAAAATCATACAATCCTGATTCTAGCTTTTGCTACTAGGATTGCAATATTACAATGGATGCACTACCCACCCTCAATCAGCACCACTAACCTACATGGGGAAGAGAAGAGAGAGACACGGCCGTGTTGATCGGCCATCTTTTGGCAGACCAAAAGTGGGATCATGTCCTAGTTTTTAGTACATGAGGTTCTAACATCAAAATCTGCTTCATTTATATTTGCCTCAGAAAGGCAGATGCAGAACACAAGTCTGGGATCCTGTCATCATTTAAAACAACCCTCTTCCTTCATTCCTCTCATTTACCACCATGAGGATAATTAATCCTGGGACACAGATGGAAGGGAAAAAGAGAGACTCAAAGAAAGAAAAAGAGCAGGGACAAATAGGTCAGGACTCTGTCAAGCAGCCCAGTTTCTTCATTCTTTAGTGCAAGCCTGCCCCTCTCTCTAGGCAGCAGCCCTCACGGGTGTTAGCAACACTGGCAAGTGTAGTTAAGACAGACATCAGGAACATGAAGGGCTTGGTTCAGCATACATGCCAGGCAGTTATAAATTGTTGTAATGTTCCTTAGTTCACAAAATTTCAGACAACTAACTTAGTTCCCTGTAAATCCAGCATGGCACTCAGTTACGTGCTCTAAATCTACAAGTACAAGAGGATGTTATGAAACAAAATGATGAAAGATGGACTCGGATAAATAGAGATAAGTTCTATGGAGACTTTGGGCTAGTACAATTATTGATACATTTAAAAAAAAAACACCCCAGGAGGCAAAAATGGAATATTAAAGCTGAAAAGTTAAGCTCTTAAAGTTTAGGAAATGCCAGAATTGAAGTTGCTTTTGCAACGTTAATTCAGCCTCCTGGTGTGTAGGCATCATGATAAAACCTTTAATTATGTGATCACAAATTCTTTTTATTTTTCTACAGGCTCCTTGCCTCATTAAGTGCACAGGATAGATAGTGTTACTGAATGGACAGTCATTCAGTATTCCTTGTTAGCATTCTAATAGACATGTTCAAAGTACATATTCTTTTTTTAAGATATGGTTTTCTTTTGAGACTTCTTTGAGGAAAAGAGAACAACTTGTAATGTGTGTCCCTCTTGTACATATGTCAGAGTTTAGGCTGTATAGTAGCTTATGAAGCCTTGTGTGTTGTGGAAGGAGGATAGTAATAGGTAAGAATTAATACATTTTTATACTGATGTTGTTAGAGAAACAAAAGTGTTTATTTTGTTTTTATTTCCTAGCTTTTCAGCATTGGAGAAAAATGTTGTTAAAGCAGAACAGAGCAACCTTAACTAACAGTGCACACAGATTTTTTATTTTAATCTGTGAATTTCCCTAGTTTTTAAGGTGACTGTATAAATTGGAGATGAAAAATGAAATCCAAATAATATACTGCTTGGTAAAGAATGTTGGCAATACCGCAAACATGGCAGCAGCAGTCTGTGTTCAACAATGGAAAATCTTGACATCTGATTAAGTGTGGCCAGTGTGACTCCTGTAATAGCCATCCAAACATGCCATAAAAGGCACCATGTCATCCATGGAAGGGAGCTATAAAGCCTTGGCAATGGGTATACATTGACTTTGTAGGGGAAAAAAAGCAAATGATCCTTATTCTTGCTAGCCAGAGGTAGTGCACATGACAACAACCTCTTCTGGAAAAACAGCTGAAAGTGGTTTGCAATATGTTTGCTACCTACTTGAGGAGCTCATTTCAGATAATGGGTCACAATTTATTTCTGAGGACTTCCAGACATTTCTATGGCAAAATTCTGTGAAACATGCTAGGTCAGCTACCTGTCACCCAGCATCAAATGGATTGGCAGAGTGTTTTGTGCCGTCACTGAAACAAGGATTACCCAAAAGTGGTAGGAAATTTGCAAAGCCCAAGTGGCAAGGATCTCCTGTTCTCATATAGGTCAACCCTCCAGTCTACCACTCAGAAAACTCCCAGTGGAGTTGTTTTTGAGATGTCGGTTATGTACTAGACCAGACACATTGAGAGCACTCCACGAAAGCCAGCAAACAGGGAAAAACCCACAGCATCATAATCCTCACAGGTTTGTCTGCCAAGGGCAGACAATGTTGGTACAAAATTACAGGGGCGGGATGAAGTGGGGGAAAAGGTGTGGTAAAGCAAATATTGGGACCAGTGAGAGGTAAAAGGAGAGATAATGAAGAGGCACATTGACGAACTATTATCAGATAGAAGCCCAGCACAGTTACAGCCTCTGAAGTTTAGAAAAAAATATTACAGGTGTTGTTAGCCAAAGGAAGAGGGAGGAGTTGGTACCAGACAATGTTAGGAGAGGGGAGGTGCTCCTGCTGGGGGTGAGCCAAACTTGCTTTTCCTGACTAGCACCACCAGCTGAAGTGAAATCACAGACCTCTCATAAAGGTAAACTTGTGATTTTTTTTTTAATTATTTTTTTAATTTTTACTATGTTTGTTATTTAGGAATTTATGTGAGGTAGTGAAAACTGTGGTAACATTGCAAGCTATTGCTAAGGTGGTAAAAGGTTTCCTTGTCCAGCTTGCAGCCTAGAGGGGCTCTGTAGGGAAGCATGTGATCTGGGCCTTGAGCAGCTGATCTGTAAAGAGCCAGCCTAGAGCACGGTGGGGTGAGTTGTGCCTCTCTGCTTTAGGGAGCAGCCTGGCTTCTCTCTGTCTCTCTCTGTTGGTTCTTCTGTGTTAGGGTTCTGGATTTTAAGAAATGTTACGTTGCCCAATGCTCCAGAAAGAGTATTTTGTTTTTATTTAACTTCTGTTTGCATGCCATGAACAGAACACTCTTGTAAGGGAACTTTAGTTGAACTTTGCTGGGGACCCTATGTGGAGGGTCTTATGACCTCAAGAAAATAAAGTTTCCCTTATCCATATAGAAGGAGCTTCACTGGCATGGCCCATCTTTGTTAGTCTGACTCTGTGCTCAATAAAGACTGAGGGGTGAAGTGGGGTGTGTGTGTGATGAAGTCCCGTGAGGGTTAAAATTACTTTGGGGAAAACAGTTTTCTGTCTGGTAAGAACTCACTACTGTAACTTGAGACCATTGCTCCTTTTTTGTCTGTATAGATGTAGTTGTAAAACCCTTATGTCTGTATAGATGTTAGAGAGCTTATTCCTTCACTCTCCCACTTCCCTCGTCCTTCTCGCATGAATAGAGAGCAACAATACCTCAAGCCCGAAGGTGCAAACAATTTGATGTTTATTGGGGTGAACTTCCAGCACGCTTAAATCCAAGTTCCTTTTTCCTTATTTTTGAATCCCAACTTACTTCCTGTTTGCCCCTAATTTATGTAGTAATAGTCTCAGCTATACCTTAACCAATCATTCTACTAAAATTTACCTAACCAATCCTAACATATTGTAACATGATTAGCTAACCAATTATATCCCACCACCTTAGTTTACACCCAGCAAAATTAATTATACAGCAGACAGAAACAATTACAGAACCAGACAGAGACCATGCAAATAAACATACAAAACAATAAAGAAGTGAGGATTTCACAACTACATCTATACAGACATAAGGGTTTTTCAGCTGTGTCTATTGATAAAGTGAGTTCTTACCAGACAGAAAACTATCAAACTAAATTTCCTTTCACATCTTCTAGGCTTTTCCTTTTCTCTGGAGGTGATAGATTGGATCACCTTATGACTAAAAGGGCCTCAGACTGTCACAGTGAGAGAAGGCCCTTACACAGATAGACAGTGATTTTGATTCTTTCTTTTATACCTCTATAACTAGCTAAGTGATAAGAATACACCTAAATTCTTAAAGTATAGGCCTTTGAGCAGGCTTGAATATCTATATTCTAACAACTTTCTTGAGTTTGGCCTGTTTCTCAGCTGAATAAGTCTGTTTCTGAGTCTTTGTTCTCATAACTTTTTTTATGGGGGCAGAGTTGAATTATATGGAGAGGCTTATCTGTGCATCTCCACACTTAAAAATGCTTTGGTTTCTTTTAAATTTAATCATAACCGAATTTACTGGGTTTTTAGTTGTTATTTTGTTAGCAAAGTTCTTAGAAGTAACTACAAGGTAAAACATATCTTTTCTTTCAACCTTAACTCCACATTAAGGAAATTGTTAGGTTTTAAACACTTTTAAAAATTCTTAACATGCATTGGATGCCAAATATGCTGTAAAACCCTTTAAACTCCACAAGGCTTTGGGAATGGGAGAACAAGGAGCATGGAACATAAAGTCACTGTGAGGCAGGAAAATGGGGGAACCCTTGGGAGTTCAGTGCTGTAGCTGACTCCACAGCTGGCCTTTGAGAGCCAACTTCCCCTCTCCCCCATTAACCTCTTCCTGCTCCATTCTAACATTTTCGGGACCTTCTTCAGACTGTAGAAGGTTAGTGGGAACCATGATGCTGATGTAGAAATGTATGAGAGGTGACTTGAAATAGTCAGGTGAAGGGTTGCAGAAGTTGCTGGGGCTAGGGGAAGATAGAGCCATTGGATGTGCTGCAAGTGCAGGCTCAGGTACCAGATGAAGGGGTATTACATACCTTTTCAGGAGGAAGGTCCAGAGATTTTTGCAGAATTTGTGCAATGACTAAATGCCCTCACTTGTATAGTTGCCGAATACGCATTTCCTTTCTTACTGAATGAAATAGTGTGTGTGGTATGTTGCCCTTCAAAGGGACTGTGGACTCAGGGAGCATTTGAATTGGGAGCTGGATCGCTCCTTTTGTATCTGATAAAATTAATACTTTTTTCATCCCACAGGTTGCGGTATAGCAATATGAGTGAAGAAATGAGGAGAGAGCTGAGCGCTGTGGAAACAATGAACCCTCATCTGGTCATTCAGCTATAATGTTGTGCAGCCCAAGAAGGGCAACAGTGAACTTATCTTCAGGGTGTTAAGGATTGTTTCCACTGGGTGGAGCAATTGATAATATGGCAAGTATACTGCAAACTTGTTTGTTTACTTTTTTTTTTTTTTAGAGTTTTGTTTGCCTGATCACGGTAGGAGACAAACAGCATGCAGTTCCCCAAGTCTGCTATGTAGGGACTTGTGGCCAAGAAGCCCTGTCTCTTTGATTCCTCTCAGGGTCATGCTCACAACTTCTGCTGGCTTGCGCACTCCAACACNTCTTTATTCAAACCTGATTTGATGGTATCCAATTTGCAAATTAATTCCAATTCAGCAGTTTCTCGTTGGAGTCTGTTTTTGAAGTTTTTTTGTTTTAATATTGCGACTTTTAGGTCTGTAATCGAGTGGCCAGGGAGGTTGAAGTGTTCTCCAACTGGTTTTTGAATGTTATAATTCTTGACGTCTGATTTGTGTCCATTTATTCTTTTACGTAGAGACTGTCTGGTTTGGCCAATGTACGTGGCAGAGGGGCATTGCTGGCACATGATGGCATATATCACATTGGTAGATGTGCAGGTGAACGAGCCTCTGATAGTGTGGCTGATGTGATTAGGTCCTATGATGGTATCCCCTGAATAGATATGTGGACAGAGTTGGCAATGGGCTTTGTTGCAAGGATAGGTTCCTGGGTTAATGTTTTTGTTGTGTGGTGTGTGGTTGCTGGTGAGTATTTGCTTCAGGTTTGGGGGTTGTCTGTAAGC
This sequence comes from Platysternon megacephalum, assembly GCA_003942145.1. Taxonomy (NCBI): domain Eukaryota; kingdom Metazoa; phylum Chordata; order Testudines; family Platysternidae; genus Platysternon; species Platysternon megacephalum. The sequence continues at coordinate 1,364,707 of QXTE01000195.1, read as the reverse complement.
AAGGACTGGCCTGTATCCTAGTCCCTGCATTTGTATGGTTTTTCCCCCCATACGTTTTATTTTTCTTCTGCCTTATTTTTAAAATAGAAATTCAGGTCTTGTGCAGCTGCATCTACACTAAGATGTCACATGATACTTCCGTAATGTGATGCTCAAAGCAGTGCCTCTCCATCACTGGCAGCAATGGTGGGAGTGGGCACAGCCGTGTGGTAAATCTTCACATTAGTTAAGCATTGATTTGGACAAAGTGTGGTCGACTATACCTTCCTTCACTACTACTGCCCCAAGGCACTGAGAGATATCCCGGCTGCTCCAATCCCCCGAAGAGTATGTAGCACGCCACTGGATCAGTGTATGAGCGGCTCAGTCTGCTGTGGAGGAGGACGACGACTTCCCTGATAACTTTTAGCCCAGTGGTTACGTTACCCACCTGGGATGGGGGAGAGCTCCAGTTCAGGCCCCCTCTCCACGTGAGGGGGAGAAGGGATTTAAATAAGGATCTTCCACCTTTTAGGGGTGTGTTCTAGCCCCTGGACTATGGGACAGTCTCAGAAGGGGCTCCCTCAGTCTTTCCTGTTGAAGTTGTTCCACGTGTAACCCTTCTGCCCATCTGAGTTGGCAGCAACAAGGGCCGGGTTCAGTATCTAGGGGTTCCGTTTCAATAACACAATGCAAAACCGGCTCAAGCCCCCACCCAGTGACCTGGGACAATTTCATACCATCCCCCGGGCGCCTCTAAGAGGCAATACTTCCCCTCTCGCAAGCACGGAGTCTGAGTGTAGCAAAATCCTTTTAATAAAGGAGGGAAACAATGCGGCATTATATTGGGGAAACACCACAAACAGGATTCATAATACAAACCATGAGCAAAAGACCCACCCCCAAGTAAGTTTGGCAGTATCCTTTTCCCCTCAGGGTCTTAAGTCCAACAACCCAAAAGATCACCCCAAAGTCCCAAAAGTCCAACACCTCTAAAGTCTCTTGAGTCCAACAACCCAA
>QXTE01000195.1:1343514-1363100 GCA_003942145.1 Platysternon megacephalum | reverse complement strand
GAGTGGGTGTGCCTATGCAAACAAGATCAGCCCCTGAAGTTCTTTTCCACACTCGCCATAATTCACCACCAGATGTCAGGGTAGAGCTCATCCTGACTCTGCTTACATCCTCCCCCCAGCCGAGAATTTGTCGTCCCGACAAATCACACTCCCTATTATACCAACTCACTGGTCCCCTCCAAAGGGCCTCAGATAGCCCACTTTAGCTTCCACAAGCCTGTGTGCTAAATGTATTGACTCCTCACTAGTCACCCCAGGTGTATCATAAGTTAACCGTTTCACTGGTCTTATTACCCTGTCTCGCCTATGGAGAATCTCTGTTGCCGTGGTAGAGGGGACATCCTCCTGAGCGACGGATGGAGAGGTTTCCTTTGAGGGCCCCTCGGCTACTGGCATAGGCCCCTGCATTTCTAATTCTAACAGGGAAGGGTCCAAGGTGCCCAGGACATCCTCCACCGGTATGTCTCCACTGTCCAATAACCTGTCTGTGTCATCACACGGGGGTCCCACCAACGGCTCAGGGGTGTCAGGAATGGGCCTAAATACTTCTGCCATGGGGTTTAGGGCGGAAGCGGAGGAGCTCTATTTTGATTCAGCTGATCGAGACCGAAATCGTGTCTCCATCCCAGGATACACCATGGTTGTGTCTTCCTCCTCAGACTCACTCTCGGATGTGCTTCATAGGGGTAGGTTAGCTGCAGGGGGCCGGCTGTCCATGTTGGAGGGCGGCTTTGGTCCAGCACCTTCGTTCTGCCCAGTTGCCCTGTTGTAGCCCATCTCATAAGGGGTGCCTACCAATTCCCCCACAGGGAGCAAAAGGTTTCTATGCTCTGTCTTAGGGCTGGTCCACACTAGGGGCGGGGATCGAAATAAGATACGCGACTTCAGCTACGAGAATAGCGTAGCTGAAGTCGAAGTATCTTATTTCGAATTACCTGGCACTTACCTCGCGTCCTCGCAGCGCGGGATCGACGTCCGCGGCTCCCCCGTCGACTCCGCTAACTCCGCTCGCCCTGCTGGAGTTACGGAGTCGATGTGAGCGCGTTCGGGGATCGATGTATCGCGTCCAGACGAGACGCGATACATCGATCCCCGCTACATCGATTTCTACCCGCCGATCCGGGCGGGTAGTGTAGACGTAGCCTTTGTCTGCCCTGGACCGTCTTCAGGTTTGATCTTGTAGACTGGCAGGTCTCCTAGCTTTTCCATCACCAAGTAAGGTATTGCCTTCCATCTGTCAGCTATCTTGAGTTTGCCAGCAATACCCAAATTTCGCAGCAGGACTCTGTCCCCCGGCTGGAGCTCTTGCAGACGTACTCTAGCATCATATCGATGTTTGTTGCGGTCTGCGTTCTTCCGAGCCGCAGATGTAGCTAAGTGATAAGCATCCCGCAGCTGTTCTCTTAGTCGGGATACATATTGCTGATGAGTTTCATAGCTATCTCCATCCTCTGATACACCAAAGCACAGGTCTATGGGTAATCTTGGTTCTCGCCCAAACATTAAGAGATATGGGGTGACTCCCGTAGCATCGTTCTTTGTGGCGTTGTAGGCGTGGACCAGAAATGCGACATGTTGGCTCCAGGTTGCCTTCTGCTCTGGCCGCAAAGTCCCCAACATATCTAATAGGGTTCGGTTGAACCTCTCTGACTGAGGATCACCTTGCGGGTGATAAGGCGTTGTTCTAGACTTTTTCATTCCCGCTATCCTCAGCACCTCCTTCAGAAGGTGACTCTCAAAGTTCCGCCCCTGATCCGAGTGTATCCGGGCTGTTTAATCCATAAACTGAGAAATATTTTTCCCACAGTACTCGAGTGACAGTGGTGGCCCTCTGATCACGTGTGGGATATGCCTGCGCATACCGCGTATAATGGTCAGTCACTACTAGAATGTTCCCAACATTCTTCTTGTCTACTTCTAAAGACAAGAAATCAAAGCATACCAGTTCCAAAGGTTTGTTGCTGGTGATGTTCTTGTGATATGCAGCCCTCGTGGGCAGAGTTTTCCTTTGAACACATCGAGCGCAAGTCTCACATTTCCTACGAACATCTTCAGCCATCCGGGGCCAATAGAACCTACTACAAAGAAGTTCCAGGGTCCTCTCCATCCCTAAATGTCCAACGTCATCATGCAGGGCCCTCATGGCCAGGGCTCTGTAGTCTTTTGGCAGCACTAGTTGAGTCCGTTGCTTTTGTAAAGGGTCTGTGGTCACTCGGTGTAGCACCCCCTGAATCAGTTTTACTTTGGTCCATTCTCTCAATAGTAGTTTACCCTCCGGGTTAAGTGGGACAACCGCAGCTGGGCTTCACCCCTCCCTTTTGTCAAGTAGTGTATCACGAATGTCAATATTTTGCAGCTGGGCTTCCTGCCAGTCAGCCGCATTGAGCATGGGCAAGGGAGATTGGTCCAATGCAATATAGTTCACTGAAGCAGAAGGCACGCATTCAGGGGGCAGGCCCAAAGCTTCTGCAACACATCCATGAAGGCTCTCATGGGCCTCTCTCTCTCAGCGACTCACACTGCAAATAGCTCTCCCTCCATCCGTGGGTATCACAGCAACTTCGGGTGCCTGCGGACGCCTGGACAATGCATCTGCATCTGCATTGCTTCTGCCTGATCGGTATTGAATGCTGAACTCATAGCTAGCCAAGGCGGCCACAAATCTCTGTCCTGTAGCATCCAACTTAGCACTTGTTAGCACATAAGTCAGTGGGTTGTTGTCTGTCCACACCTGGAACTGAGCACCATACAAGTAGTCTTGAAATTTCTCAGTGATGGCCCATTTCAAGTCCAAGAACTCCAGCTTGTGGGTGGGATAGCGAGTTTCACTATCAGACAGTCCTCGGCTGGCAAAAGCTACAGGTTTACATTTGCCTTCCACTTCCTGGTACAGTACTGCTCCCAGACCCTCCAAACTGGCATCAGTATGCAGGATAAACGGCTTGCTTGGGTCAGCAAAGACTAGGACTGGAGCATGAGTTAGGCAAGTAATGATTTCTCGAAAAGCCCTTTCACATCTCTCATCCCACCGTGGCCCAAATGGTTCGAAGGGGCCATAGTGTCTCTGCACAGGAGGCTGTGGGGACCTCCCCTTAATCTTGGTCTTAGATTTGTTCTTGCTGGACTGGTATCCCCTGGTAAGATCATTAAGAGGTTTTACAATAGTAGAATAGTTTTTCACAAATCTGCGGTAGTAGCCACTAAACCCAAGAAAGGTCTTGAGTTCTCTGTAGTTTCTTGGACATGGCCATGTAGTGAGTGCTTCTATTTTATCGGGATCAGTACTCACACCCTCTTGGGACACGATGTGACCCACATACTTTACTGAGGTCCTGCAGATCTGGCATTTGTCAATTGAAAGCTTCAAACCATAATCCTCCAACCTATCAAGCACTTTAAGAAGTCTTTCTTCATGCTCCTCCAAGGTTCTTCCAAACACAATCAGGTCATCCAAATAAACTAACACTTGCAGTAAATTCATGTCTCCCACAACTTTCTCCATAAGACGTTGAAATGTGGCAGGTGCTCCAGAAATCCCTTGGGGCATGCGTTCGAACTGATAAAACCCTAATGGGCAGATGAAGGCTGTCCTCTCCTTATCTTCTTCTCCCACATGGATCTGGTAGTATCCACTCCGAAGATCCAACACAGAGAACCACTGGCTTCCCAGCAAACAGTCTAAGGCATCTTGGACTCGGGGCATTGTGTACTGGTCAACCACAGTACGGCGGTTTAGGGTGCGGTAGTCAATACACATCCGGATTTTCCCATTCTTTTTGCGGACCACCACAATGGGTGAGGCGTATGGGCTGCGGGACTCTGTAATGATGCCATTCGCAGCCAGCTCCTGAAGATGTTGTCGCACATCTTCCATCTCAGAGAGAGCAATCCTCCTAGATCTCTCCCTGAAAGGTCGAGAGTCATGTAGTCTGATGTTGTGCTCTACTCCTGTTGCACATCCCACATCCCACTCATGCAATGAGAACACCTTGGATCTTTCACAAAGTTTCTTCCTCAGGCGATCTTTCCACTCCTCGGACAATGGTGAATCTCCAAAGTCAAACTTTGCTGGGTCTATTGTCGGAACTTGAGTCTCACACTGGGGTTTTACAATTGATTCCGGCTCAAAGAGGTCTGCTATCTTTTGTCCTTGCTTCACAACAACATCTCGACTTGTTTCATTAGCAATCAGTATAGTCACCTTTTCCTGGGCTTCAGCAGGTAGGGTTATGACTCCACTGGGGACCAGCACTCCTTCCGGGAGCTCTCCTTCAACCGGCTGCTCTACCATGGCTAATGCCCCTTTACTGCCTTTCAGCCTGGTACTCATGACAAGCACTTCTTGCTCCGTCCTTGCAGGCACTACTAAGGGGGTTGTGCCCATGTACTTCAATGCCCCAATCGGTAGCTCAGATGTCTCCTTTTTAGCACTCTCAATCTTCTTATAGGCTTCGGCACAAAGCATATGAATCATCAGGGTATTCAGGTACTGGTCCCCAGCCCGTCGTCTGCAGTAATCCGCGAGCACCTTGAAGAGACTGGAGTTGGTCCCTATCAGCACAGACACATCAGAGGTCCCTTTAGGGTCAGGGCATATTAAGGCAGCTGTGTCTACTTCTTCTCTTACCCCAGCAACCTCCTCTGGGAATCCCAGGTGCACTATGACATGCCCTTGGTAGGGGTATTCATCCAGGCCACACAGACCAAGGGCAGTCAGCGGCTGTATAGGCAGGTGCCTAAGCATCTGTTGGTAGAATGACTGGAATATAATAGTCACTTGAGATCCACGTGAGTATCTGGAATATAATGACTGGAATATAATAGTCACGTGAGTCAAGCACGGCTTTACACTCCGCCCCTTCAATCCTCACCGTGACCTCTGCTCGAGGCCCTATCAGTCCTGCGGGGATCCCAGCTGGACAGCCTTTTCTGGGGGAATCTTCAAATCCTGCAGGCCTGGGTGGTCCCTGTCCCCAGACCCTCTGACAGTTACCGGATCTCTCCCAACTGATCCTCAGTTTTCCATACACTAAGGAGGGGTTTTCTTCATTATGGCACTTGGCAGCGCTGTGCCCATCCTGACCACATTGGTAGCAGAAGAATTGTCCTTTCCACCTTCGCCTGAGTGGGACGGTGGCTCTAAATGCTGACTTCTTCATCGCCACAGTCTGAGGCTCCTTATTCTTGGAAATCTTAGCTCGGTCAATGGTGCTTTGCAGCTCCGCTATCTGTTCTGTCAGGACCTGCATTTGTTGGGCCAGTTCCTCTGTGGTGCTCACCATCAGTACACTGGCCGTTTGCAGTGGTGTTGTGCTGGCTGGCTCCAATGTTTGGGCTTCCCAAAACTTGCTGGCTGCCTGCCTTTCTTCCTCTTCTCTGACCTCCTTTATCAGCTGGGAGTAACTTGGGGGATGTTCTTGTCGTTCTCTTAGCCGGAGATGAAGTAGAATCGGGTTCTGATACTGAGTTCCTCTTACAATCTGAGCCAGTCTGGTCTGATCCATCTGCTCAGCAGTCACTGCTCCCCTCATGACAGCTCTCTGAAGCAGTCTCTCCAGCTTCTGTATATAGGCGGAAATCTTCTCGCCCCTTTACTGTCGGGAATTAAGGAACTTACAGTAACTGTCTTCAGGACCCTCTACGCTCCCAAAGGTATGATCAAGGGCCTCTAGGCAGTCCTTCACACTGACCCCAGGGTCAATGAGCTTCAGGGTGCGAATCACATCTAATGCTGGGCCACTAAGGCTCTCTATTAGACATCTTCGCTTTTCTGCATCGGGTCCGGCCCACTCCTGCAGCATTTCAGTGGTATGCTACAACCAGGTTTCAAACTCCTCTTCCCCAGCAAATAACCTTAACTTACGACAAGAGTTTGACGTAGCATGGGACAGCACAACCTTTTCCAATATTTGCCCCAGTGCGTTTGCCCAATCATTAGCTGAGGCTGCGGCCCCTGAGCTAGAGGCTGCAGGGCCGGGGCCCAACAAACCTGACATTTTAGCCATTATACAAACAGTAATTTCCTCAACATATAAACACAAGTGTTTCCCAATGCAGTGGAACACTCAACAGGTGCTTGCGAGGGGTACTGACCCAGGGATCCCAGATGAGCCCCCAAAAATGTAACCCTTCTGCCCATCTGAGTTGGCAGCAACAAGGGCCGGGTTCAGTATCTAGGGGTTCCATTTCAATAACACAATGCCAAACCGGCTCAAGCCCCCACCCAGTGACCTGGGACAATTTCCTACCATCCCCCGGGCGCCTCTAAGAGGCAATACTTCCCCTCTCGCAAGCACGGAGTCTGAGTGTAGCAAAATCCTCTTAATAAATGAGGGAAACAATGCGGCATTATATTGGGGAAACACCACAAACAGGATTCATAATGCAAACCATGAGCAAAAGACCCACCGCCAAGTAAGTTTGGCAGTATCCTTTTCCCCTCAGGGTCTTAAGTCCAACAACCCAAAAGATCACCCCAAAGTCCCAAAAGTCCAATACCTCTAAAGTCTCTTGAGTCCAACAACCCAAGAGCCTCTGTCCTTGGTCAGTGCAGCCCCAGAGTTCAAAAGTTTATCTGCAGAGTTTTTACCCCCCACAGCCTGGGTGGAAGGTGGGGGGGGGGGAGAAAGGGTACGCAGGGTGTTAAGGGGCACCTTACGTGGTTCGAGGCCGACTGCCCCGCCTCTCCGTGGGGTTCTGCTGCCGCCTTCAACACAAGCCGCTCCACTCCACCAGCCGTCCTACGAACTTCTCCACTCCACTCGTTGTCCCGCGGGCCGCACCAACTGTCCCGCAAACTGCTCCGCTCTGCCAGCCGCTTTGCAAACTGCTCCGCTCACCGTTCCTTGGGCCACACCAACCATCCCACAAACTGCTCTGTTAGCCGCTCCGCAAACTGCTCCACTCCACCAGCCGCTTAACAATATAGCTTCCGGCTCCCCCACTAGTTAACGCAGCACTTAGTGATCTCAGCTCTTAGTACCTTTAGTGATTTCAGCTTGTAGTAGGGGAGCCCCAGTGCTGGTGCACCATTGGCCTAAAGCAAATTCAGCTCAGCAGTCTGTAATTAGACTCCTAATGGAATCAAAGTTAGCTCTGACATTCAACAGTGGAGAGAGAAGACAGTGCAATTGGTATTTCAGGCCCTCAAAGGGGGCCCATCCCATCAGGTACAAATACCTGTCCCCAACCTCTCTCAATTTTCACTGGGTTTTGGAACCCATGTCCCTTGTCTAGCAAGTGCTACTTAGTTGATGGTGAGTCCCTCTGTCATAAAACAGTTCCACTGGCCTTGATTCACATAACCATGGTAACAACACTTTATTCTTCCTGCCCCAATAACAGAGAAACTGGGGATCCTACAACAGCCAAAGTTACCATTTTGGGCTGCTGTAGGCTCATACTAGGCGGAGTGGGTGTGCCTATGCAAACAAGATCAGCCCCTGAAGTTCTTTTCCACACTCGCCATAATTCACCACCAGATGTCAGGGTAGAGCTCATCCTGACTCTGCTTACACAGGTTAAGTAAATAATTAATATTAGGTGAGCCCAGAGAAAGAGTTAGAATATTTCTATGCCTACTGGTTAGGGGCACTTGCCTGAGAAAGGGCTGATCGCTTTTCAAATGCCTGCTGCCTGTCAGGTGGAAGGGGGACTTGAACTGGAGCTGTCCTACACACGGGTGAGTCCCCTATCCTCTAGGCTAATGGCTTTGGGGAGGGGTGCACCTCCTCCTGGTTTTGTTTCAGACTCCGCATGTGACGGTGGCCAAACACCTAGCTTCTCCCAGTTCACAAGCAGAGAAGTCCAGACTACAGGGAGGCACCTAAGTGCCTATCTCTGAGAGAGAGAGAGGCAAGTCTTAGCTCACACCCCTCTTGTCAGCATCTCCCATTGGCTAGCGTAAGTGTCTCCTCCTCCCCCCCGGCAATGCTGGTTTTGTGGAACGCAGTCTAAGGCACCTCTCTTCCCCCCATTCATTGTATAGGGAGCCTAGGTGCCTAACTCAGGCTTTGTGGATCACAGTGTTGTTCCTGTGATATTTCTAGGCACCATGGTGCTCAGTGTCTGTGTCCATTCATGGATCCCACCCCTGGCTACTAAAAATAAATGAATAACAAAAACCAGTCCAAATGATCAAAGTAGCCAGTTGGAGTAGGGCCGGGCTCACAGGGAGCCTGATGCTGAGAAAAGCCGATCATGTGCAATTCCAGTTAAAGTCGAGATTAATCCCAGGTTGGGGGCTTAATTTACTGGCATTTCTCACTTACTGGCATTAAATTATTTAGGGCAAGATTTAAAAAAAATATCAGCTCCCTGCAGCAGTTCCTGTTGTTCTTAACAGGAGCTAGAAGCTAAACACCTTGAAAATCTGGCTGTGTAGGTGTTTAAAAGGGAGCTGTTGGGTGCTGAGCTAGCCCTAAATCTTTAGTGAAATTGAATGTAGACAACCCCACTGTAGCAACATTTTTTGGTTCTGTGTTTTCTGTTAGTTTACTCTGAATCAATAGAAACAGATTTATTCACAAAGCTTTATCATTTGCAAAGCAACGCATTACTTAGTTGAAGGCTATTCTGTTCACCCCATTGCACTAAACCAATGTTTAAACAAGAGGTCCTCAAGATTTAAAATTAATTTTGACACTGGTTATTTATATATCACCTGATTCAACTTTCACTGGGAAAGTCGATGGGAGTTGGATCAGGCCCTCCATGAAGAAATATGGTCCTGCTGCTATTATTGTCCCTACCTAATAACAAAGTGAACTATGCACGCTGGGCGGAAATGCAGAGAGCTTCATTTATTTTAATAGGGTAGCTACTGTTTCTTTGGGATCTTAAGGGAAGAGATGATCGTGATCATCGCTATAGCTTACACTGTCCTGAGTTTAATTTTGGAAACATCTTCCTCTGTCATTGTTTTTCTTTCCTGTGCTATTTTGTTTACGGATTTTATATTAATAGTCATTTTAAAAAGTTTAACTACTAAACACTTGTAACAAGATGAATAAATTATGATTGATTGTCACCATATCTGGTGCTGTATCTTTCACAGTGGTTGGCTCTCCCCATGCTCACAATGACTGTCACCCGTCTTTCTGTGGCACTGTCAGGGAGGAGTAGCACAGTCCCTTCTGTGCCCTCATGTTCAAGCTGTACCATACTACCTCGCTAGAGTTCAGAGCTCAGTTTCTTTCCCCAAGGCATCTATCAATGACTGCATCAGTAAACTGCATCCAAAACCTATTGCCTTACATAAAAGCAAGTTTAATTGGCAATTTTACAGAAAGTTTTTATTCAGTGATTTTTTTCTAAGTGTAAAAATAAGCAGTGCCAGCCCAATACAACACAAAACATCGCTGACACGGCACTGGACTCAGTAACAAAATACCAAACGTTACCAGGGGCAGCAGCCCAGCAGCAGCCTGTCTTGTTCTCTGACCCTTGTCAGGGATTAGGGCTGGTTTCATTGTTTACAGGAAGTGACCCTATGCCCTGATTGTACCAGGACAGTCAGTAGTGCTAGGCCAATTTATACCAGCTGAGGATCATGCCCAGTCTTTTGAGTTAGTTGCCCGAGTGGTGCACCTGCAACATGCTCAAACTCGTGTGCAGTGCTATTCTAACCATTGGGCCTACACAGTTACCTTAATTTACCACACAATTCCTAACAGGCCCCAAAACTTCAGGGGCAGGGAGAGCACAGGCCACCACACTACATGCTGTGACTGACTGTTAAAGTGCTCTGTCACAGCCTCCCTCAGCTGCATAGCTCTGCATTGAACTCTTCTAATAGCCCTTTTGTCTGGCTGTTCAAACTCAGCAGACAACTCCTCCGCGTCCGCCCTGGTGGCACACAACAGGCAGCTATAACTATTGGGATATTTTTCTCACTGAGATCCAATCTTGTGACACCACCAGCATCCCTTTAATCTACCAAAAGCACATTCAACTGTCATTCTGCACCTGCTGAGCCAGTAGTTGAATCTTTTCTCGCTGCTGCCAAGGTGGCTGGTGCATGGCTTCAGGAGCCAGGGGAGCAATGGGTAGGCGGGGTCCCCCAGGATCACTATTGGCATTTCACATAGCCAGTGGTAATCCACCAGTTGAGAAAGCATGTCCCTGCATGCAGCTTTCTGAATAGTCCTGTGTTCTTAAAGTGTCATGCACCTTCTCTGTCCAGCCAAATGGATGTTGGTGAAGCATCCCCAGTGATCCACCAACGCTTGCATAACCTAGAAAAGTTGCCCTTTTTGTTGATGTATTCTGTGACAAGGTAGGTTGGTGCCAAACAGGGATAGGCATGTCATCTATCACCCCATGGCAGTTTGGGAACCCCACTGCTGCAAATCCATCCACTATGTCCCGCATGTTACTTGCATGACAACAGCCCCCACTGTGCATTTTCCAGCTCCAAAATGGTTTCCCACTGACCAGGAGAAATCTGGCACAGCAAGCTCCACAGTGCAATCGCCACTCGCTTCTCAGCTGTGAGAACAGTGCTCATTCTGGTGTCCCTGCACTGGAGGGCTGGGTGAGCTCGACACACAGATCCAGCAATGTGGCCTTTCACATCTGAAAGTTCTGCAGCCACTGTTCGTTGTCCCAAGTCTGCATTACGATGGAATCCCACCAGTCAGTATGATGGAATCCCACCAGTCAGTACTTGTTTCTTGGGCCCAGAACCGGCACTCCACAGGCTCCAGCTGCTCTGTGAATGCTCTCAACAAGCTTGAATTGGTTTTTGCTATGTCCCACAGCACTCTGTCCTCCACTAATTTGTCATGTCCCCCATTGCTGTGGTGGTTCTTTTGGTTCTGCAAATACCGGAGCATTGTTCATCCTGTGTTTGGAACGTTCATCACAATAGTGCAGAGCTGTGTGGGTGCCCTGCTTCTGTCGGAGATGGCAGACAGCGAAAAGTGCCGCATGGGTTTGTGGGATTTTTTAAAAAGGTGTGAAAATTATGAGATATAGATGGAATTAAAGCTGCATGATGGGAACTTGACCCCTTGCTCCCAGTCACCCCTGCGTGATCCTTTCTGACCCACCATGGGTTGCCAAAATTTCCCCCAAAGTGCGCTGGATGATGGCGAGTTGCACACTGGGATACCTACCCACAGTGTATCAACACAAACACTCCTGGTGAGTGCATGCAGCACCAGTGCACAGAGCCAAGTATGCATGTGAACAAGTGATATACTAACTGCTGCAGCCTTATGTCAACATAACTTACGTTGACCAAAGTTTGCAGTGTGGACATGACATAGGTCTTGAAACACCGGGGAAGTTCTGGAAGAAAAGTAATGTTGTGCCTATATTTAAAAAGGGTAAATGGGATTATGTGGGTAATTATAAGCCTATCAGTTGGACATCGATTCTGGGCAGGATAATGGAGTAGCTGATACAGGACTCAATTTAACTAGATGATTTAGTTGGGGTTGGTCCTGCTTTGAGCAGGGGGTTGGACTAGATGACTTCCTGAGGTCCCTTACAACCCTGATATTCTATGATTCTAAAGGAGGAATATAATTAATGCAAATCAGCATGGCCTTATGGAAAATAGATCCTGACAAGGTAACTTTTTTTTTGTGTGTGATGAATTACAAGTTTGGTTGACAAAAGTAATAATGTTGATGTAATATGCTTAGGCTTCTGTGAGGCATTTGACCGCATGGTACCGCACAACATTTTGTTTAAAAATCTAGAATGACAGCAAATTAACATGGCACATTTCTAGTGGATTAAAAGATGGCTGACTGATAGGTCTCAAAATGGGGAAATCATCTTAGAACAGGTGTGTTTTAAAGAGGTCCCACTGAGATGGGTTCTTTGTCTGTTGTTTAACATTTTTATTAATGACCTGGAAGAAAACATCTGATTAAAATATGACCATATAGATCATTGTTGCAACCACTGTTATAGATTTGCGACAAATCTTGAACAAAATGTGGCATGTAAGATGTCTATGAAAAGGTTATGATTTGCTGGTTATGATTATGCTATCTATATGCATGTATCACTTTTTTTTTGAAGTTATGAGTATTGGCTCTATACCTGGATTTCAAATGTTTGCTCCTGGGGTAATGCCCACAAGGTAGTTAGCCAGCACATCTTGGAAGAACTATTCAAATTAAGTGGCTCATCAAGAAACATTTAACTGACAATGAACCATGGGAGACTCCCATCTACACTGAATGGACTGTCCTGCAAATGTTCCATCTGAAGTATAGGTAATGGCTTCCTGCAATGACTAGGCGAAATGCATGAACATGTGACTTGTCCATGTGACTCCAACCACCATCTTGTTACTGTACTTTTCCAGGGTAAGAACAATGGGATTTCCTCCACATGGCAGAAGGGATAAAAGGCCCTGGAAACTCCTCCATTTTGCCTGCCCAAACCTCTGGACTATGGACTATACTAATGGGAGCATTCTAACCAAGGGACTGAGGACCTTCCAATGATTTGGAAGCAACCAGAGACTTGACTTAAGCCAGCAGTTTATTCAATCACTGCTACAAGCCTGAACCAAGAACTTTGCATTTATTGTATGTATTTGATTCCTTTAACCAATTGTAACTCTCACCTTTCTTTCTTTCTTTCTTTCTCTCTTTCTCTCTTTCTTTCTTTCTTTGAATAAACCTTTAGATTTTAGATACTAAAAGATTGGCATCAGTGTGATTTTTTGGGGTAAGATCTGAGTTATATATTGACCTGGGTGTGTGGCTGGTCTTTTGGGATCAGAAGAACCTTTTATTTGATGAGGCTGGTTGTAAAGAACCACTCACCTCTAAATCCAGTGTTTTTGGTGGTGATATAAGAACTGGCATGCCTAAGGAAACTGCTTTTATGACTTCTTGTTAGCCAGTGTGATGAGACAGGAGTTGACTTTAGTTGCTGGTTTGGTATATCTTATGGAAGAATAACCACCAGTTTTGGGTTGTTTGCCTTATTTCTCCGCAGTTTGTCCTGAATTTGGCATCCTCAGTTGTGACCCACTGAGGCACGGTTACAATGACACAACAATTAAGGAAGTGGTAAATAATGAAAAGAACAGGTCACTGATACAGAGTGATCTGGATTGGTTGGTAAGCTGGGTGCAAGCAAACAATATGTGTTTTCATATGATTCAATGTAAATGTATACAGCTAGGAACAAAAAAGACAGGCCATACTTACACGATGAAGGATTCTACCCGGGAAGCAATGACTCTAAAAGAGATTTGGGGGTCATGGTGGATAATCCATCTGAACCTGAGCTTCCCAGTGTGATGATGTGGCAAAAAAAGACTAATGCAATCCTTGTATACATAAACAGGGGAATCTGGAATAGGCATAGAGAGGTTATTTTACCTGTTGTTTGGCACTGGTGAGACTGCTGCTGTAATGCCATGGCCAGTTCTAGTGTCTGCAATTCAAGGATTCTGATGAATTGGAGAGGATTCAGAGAAGAGCCACAAGAATGATTAAACCAGGCCTCATAATGATAAACTCATGGGGTGGAACCTATATAGATTAACAAAGAGAAGGTTAAGGGGTAACTTGATATCAATCTATAAGTATCTACACGAGGAACAAATATTTGATAATGGGTTCTTCAACCTAGCAGAGAAAGGTATAACACAATCGAGTGGCTGGAAGTTGAAGCTAGACAAATTCAGACTGGAAATAAAATTTGCATTTTTAACAGTGAGGGCAGTTAACCTTGAAAGAACTTACAAAGAAATTCTCCATCCTTGACCATTTTAAAATCAAGATGGGATGTTTTTCTAAAAGATTTGCTCTAGGAATTATTTTGGGGAAGTTCTCTGGCCTGTGTTATACAGGAAGTCAGACTGGATGATCATAATGGTCCCTTGGAATCTATGAAACCACATTCTTGGGTTGCGCTTCCTCTCTATGTTTAGAAAGAGAGATTTGTGTAGCCTAACAGATAGATCTGAGCTTTAGAATAAAGTTCTAAATTGCTAACAACCACCAGATACACAATCAATGAAAAATAAAAATAAAATGCCTTTGGCCTCTTCCGCTGCTATGTTTGTATGCAAAGTAATTCCATTTCTAAGTGGAAAGCATATTTTATTGCTAGCAGAACTTTTTTCTAAAGCCAAAAACTATTAAAAAAATTGTTCTCCCTAAATGGCCAAAAGTTACGGAGTCTGAATATGCAGAGTCCTGAAGGATATTTTGGGCAGGAGTTGTATTTTGGGCTACCAGAATTAGTGTACACTATTTAACAAAGAATAGTTAAATTCAGGTAATTATTTTCTATACAAAATTCATTAGTCAGAAACTGGTCAGTGCTGCCGAGTGTATTATACATAAGCAGGGTCCTGTGCATTCCTATGAATCTGTGGATGCAGAATTTGCTATGGAATTTACCCGACACAGAATTGTGTTTCAGAAGCTGAAATTTCATTTAAAAAATTGTTTCTATTCCTTATGGTTGTCAAAATAGCCTTGAAAACATGACTCAACTATAACTGGTACAGTGATGTCTGCCTGAATCTGCTGAGAATCTGAAAAAAAATGAGCTCTGATAGATTGATCTCAATTAGGGCCCCATCAAGTTTGATTCCAGGGCCTGAAAACTGAGCATTTTTGCCGTGCATTTAACTGCTGCCAAGTGCCCAATATTTTGTTTTCTATCTCCATGCCCTGCTGGGGTATGCCTGCAATTGTCTTTCTCTACAGCTTTCCCCACAAGGAGGTGTTAATTGCATTGTACAGTGCTCGCTCTGTGCTCCGTTTCTTGAAGCTAGGCAATGGGGCTTGGGGAGCGAGAGCTGGAATCCAGCTGGCTGACAGGGAGCGAGGGATGGGGGAACCAGAAGTATAGGCTGGTTATCTGGGGTTGTGTGAAGAACAGTGCAGCAGCCAAGGCCACAGGAGCTGGGGAGATGAGCCACTGAAGATGGCTACAAACTCTCCTCTCCTCCCGTGCCCTTCCCTGGCACACAAGGGGGTGTGAAGTTTTGAGCTGGGTCACCTGGACAACATTATGGGGACTGAGGTGAATTTGATAGGTGTTTTAACCTAAGAGCCTTAGTTGTGTGTGTGTGTGTGTGTGTGTGTGTGTGTGTGTGTGTGTGTGTGTGTGTGTGTGTGTGTGTGTGTGTGTGTGAGAGAGAGAGAGAGAGAGAGAGAGAGCGTGCGAGCAGAGGGATGGTATTTCGCGGTGCTAGAATAAACTAACATTGCTGCCGAATTTAGGGGGAGCTGCCACCGAACTTGGCCCCATTGTGCCACGGAATGCACAGGTCCTGTACATAAGTAAAGCAATCTTTGCTTCTGAGCAGCAGGTGTGAATTAAAGTTTTAGACAGAGATCACCTACTTCTGTTGCTATAGCAATGTTTCATTTTCCAAGGCTCTTAATTTTCTTAGCATATCTGGATTTAAGCTCTCCTTAGACTGTAAAAAGAAAACAAAGCAAAAGGAGCAATCATGTTACCACACTTGGTTCAGTCCATGCAGCCTCATATTTGAAAAACATTTATGAAACAGATGTAACATCTTGATGTTAGTTAAGTATGTAATACACCGTGTCAGTGGTTTACTCAAAACATTATTCAAATTGGCTTGGACATATGCACTGTCAAACGGAATGAACAGGGCTGAAGGTTAATGATAACTGGAAATGTGGTGCACAAGTGTGGTACAGGAGAGCAGGTTGGCAGGATTTCAATTAGCAGATGTCAGTAAATGTTGATTTCAGCTGACACATTGCTTCCCAAGTCTAGCTGTTTCAGGTTCTGGTTTGTTTGGAGAGCAAGAGAAATACATGTCCAGGTGGAAGGTGGAGAGAATAGTTGGACAACCTGAAAGGATAGAGAGAGAAAAGTGAAAGTTATTTTAATTGTATTGTAAAGTTATTGCTGTTACTAATAGAGCAGTGTCTTCTCCAGTTAATGGTGAAATATTAACCCCCTACTGATATTGAGCAGTTTTTTTTACTAGTTTCCTTTGCAAACTTTCAAGATGATGATTAAAATAAAATTCTAGATCCATTTTTCTTGTATGTTTTATGATTAAGTATCACATGCCAGATATTGGCTCTTAGTTTGTGGAGACTGGGCACTGATATATTACTGGTTAGAGACAGAAAATATTTATTTCTTGAACCAATGTGATTAGTGCAGCTTACCTAATTTTTTCTCCATTTTCTAGTCAAGACAGCATCTGTTTCAGGGCATGCTTGTCTAGAACTTTACTTCCGCTGGTGTGTAAGTTGGACTTAATGCTGTTTGTGCAGTTGTGCATGTCTGACTCAGAAGATTGATGTAAACTCTTACCCCATAAGAAGTGAAAATGTAACATATTGAGTTCAAACATTTGACCTCTGTATGATGTCATATGCATTGTCAGTGAATCTGTTAACTTCTATTGTGAAAGTATCTGTGCAGCGCTATTATTGAGACAGTTACTCCATTCATGATCGTTACACTATGGCAGAAGCACACTACAATTATTTCAGCAAAGTTCATGATGTCATAAATGAACAGAATATACATTTACGGGTAGATCCACAAAGGGGACTTAGGCTCAGTATTGCAACACCTAATGCTTCTTTAGGCCTGGTCTACACTAAAAAATTAGGTCAGTTTAACAACAACAGCCCCGAGTTAGGTGTCAAGGCTCCCCAGTACAATGCACAATACACGGCATGCCAGGGCTGAGCACCTCTAGGCTTGGCAGTTCATAGCCCTGGCACCTCTGGGCTTGTCGTGTCAGTTATGCAAGTAAAAAAAATTGCTTGAGCCCCGGCTCTTTCATTACAAATTAAGCACTGAATGCATGGGAGAGTTAGGTGCCTAAAAATGGGGTCCATGTTAGCTACCAAGCTGAGTGGGAAGCCAAATAAACTAGCCAATAGGAAATACTGAGGAGAGGGGTGTGGTCTAAGCCATGCCCCTGAAAGGCATTTAGGTGGCTAACTCTAGGTTAGGGAGTGGTGCCTCTCTCTACTCAGGATTCAGTCATGAACCCTCTCCTGGAGTTAGGTGCCTAAGTCAGGTCAGCCCTTTCTCACAAGATGAGGGGAAGCACAGTGGTTTAGAGCACCCACCTGGGATGTGGGGGACCTGGGTTCAAACCCTACTCTGCCTGATTTGGAGTAGGAATTTGAACCTGGGTCTCCCTCCTCCCACAGAGACACCTGGCTATTCTGGGGTGGGGGTGGGTCTCAGTCTCTCTTGCTGAAGCTGTTCCACTTTGTATAAATAATTAGTCATGGGTGCAGGGCCTGGAACCCCAAGGTACCCCCTCCAGGTGAGTGCCAAAGCCAACAGGCTGTGGTGTCATTCTCTGTCTCTTGCTAGCCCAATGAACTATTTAAGTATCTTATAAAAAGTGGGTCAGCTTCAGCAAGAGAGGCTGAGTGGGTGTTAAATTTCCTGGTCTACACTACGATTTTAGTTCGAATTTAGCAGCGTTATAGCGAATTAACCCTGCACCCGTCCACACAACGGAGCCATTTATATCGATATAAAGGGCTCTTAAAATCGGTTTCTGTACTCCTCTCCGACGAGGGGAGTAGCGCTGAAATCGGTATTGCCGGTTCGAATTAGGGTTAGTGTGGACGAAATTCGATGGTATTGGCCTCCGGGACCTATCCCACAGTGCACCATTGTGACCGCTCTGGACAGCAATCTAAACTCGGATGCTCTGGCCAGGTGGACAGGAAAAGCCCCGCGAACTTTTGAATTTCATTTCCTGTCTGCCCAGCGTGGAGAGCACAGGTGACCACACAGAGCTCATCAGCACAGGTAACCATGCAGTCCGAGAACCGAAAAAGAGCACCAGCATGGACCACACGGGAGGTACTGGATCTGATCGCTATATGGGGAGAGGATTCCGTGCTAGCAGAACTACGGTCCAAGAGACGAAATGCCAAAACATTTGACAAAATCTCCAAGGGCATGATGGAGAGAGGCCACAATCGGGACTCATATCAGTGCCGTGTGAAAGTGAAGGAGCTCCGACAAGCCTACCAGAAAACCAAGGAAGCAAACGGACGGTCCAGGGCAGAGCCGCAGACATGCCGCTTCTACGATGAGCTGCATGCAATTCTAGGGGGTGCCGCCACCACTACCCCACCCCTGACCGTGGATTCCGAGGAGGGGTTACTCTCAGCCATGCATGAGGATTCTGCAGACGGGGAAGAGGAGGACGAGGAGGAGGACGACCTTGCGGAGAGCACATAGCTCTCCATTCTCCCCAACAGCCAGGATCTTTTTCTCACCCTGACTGAAGTACCCTCCGAACCCTCCCAAGGCGGTAGCGCAAACCCCCTGGAAGGGACCTCTGGTGAGTGTACCTTTGTAAATATCAAACATGGTTTAAAACCAAGCGTTTTTTAATGATTAATTTGCCCTAAGGACTTGGGATGAGAGGTTGCGGGATGCAACGCTGGGGCTGCTGCGTGAGCAAACGGACATGATCCGGCATCTGGTGGAGCTTCAGGAACGGCAGCAGCAGGATCACAGAGTGCCGCTGCAGCCCCTGTATAACCGCCTCCCCCCTCCCCAAGTTCCATAGCCTCCTCACCCAGACGTGTAAGAACGCGGGGGGGGGGGGGGCTCCGTGCACCCTGCCACTCCACCCCAGTGGACAGCCCAAGCAAAAGGCTGTCATTATTTTGAATTTTCTTAGTGAGATTTTCCTTCCCTCCTATCCGCCTCCCAAACCCCACCTGGACTACCTTGACAGTTCTCTCCCTATGTTGATTACCCATTAATAAAGAATGCATAATTTCTAAATGATACTGACTTTATTTCTTTCAAAGCAAGCTGTGATCGAAGGGGGGAGGTTGGGTTGCTTACAGGGAATGAGCCAATCAAGGGGGCGGGTTTTCATCAGGGAGAAACAAACAGAACTTTCACACAGTAGCCTGGCCAGCCATGAAACTTGTTTTCAAAGCTTCTCTGATGCGCACTGCTTCCTGGTGTGCTCTTCTAATCGCCCTGGTGTCTGGCTGCGCGTAATCAGCGGCCAGGCGGTTTGCCT
The DNA here is from genome assembly GCA_003942145.1 of Platysternon megacephalum. Classification (NCBI taxonomy): domain Eukaryota; kingdom Metazoa; phylum Chordata; order Testudines; family Platysternidae; genus Platysternon; species Platysternon megacephalum. The sequence continues at coordinate 1,344,091 of QXTE01000195.1, read as the reverse complement.
CTGCCTCCCACCCTGCCATAAAGGTCTCCCCCTTACTCTCACAGAGATTGTGGAGCACACAGCAAGCAGCAATAGCAATGGGAATGTTGGTTTGGCTGAGGTCTGAGCGAGTCAGTAACGAGCGCCAGCGACCCTTTAAATGTCCAAAGGCACATTCTACCACCATTCTGCACTTGCTCAGCCTGTAGTTGAACAGCTCCTGACTACTGTCCAGGCTGCCTGTGTATGGCTTCATGAGCCATGGCATTAAGGGGTAGGCTGGGTCCCCAAGGATAACGATAGGCATCTCAACATCCCCAATGGTTATTTTCCGGTCTGGGAAGTAAATGCCTTGCTGCAGCCGTTTAAACAGACTAGTGTTCCTGAAGACGCGAGCGTCATGAACCCTTCCCGGCCATCCCACGTTGATGTTGGTGAAACGTCCCTTGTGATCCACCATTGCTTGCAGCACCATTGAAAAGTACCCCTTGCGGTTTATGTACTGGCTGCCCTGGTGCTCCGGTGCCAAGATCGGGATATGGGTTCCATCTATCGCCCCACCACAGTTAGGGAATCCCATTGCAGCAAAGCCATCCAC
>QXTE01000195.1:1234893-1342635 GCA_003942145.1 Platysternon megacephalum | reverse complement strand
TTGATGTTGGTGAAACGTCCCTTGTGATCCACCATTGCTTGCAGCACCATTGAAAAGTACCCCTTGCGGTTTATGTACTGGCTGCCCTGGTGCTCCGGTGCCAAGATAGGGATATGGGTTCCATCTATCGCCCCACCACAGTTAGGGAATCCCATTGCAGCAAAGCCATCCACTATGAGCTGCACATTTCCCAGAGTCACTACCTTTGGTAGCAGCAGCTCAGCGATTGCTTTGGCTACTTGCATCACAGCAGCCCCCACAGTAGATTTTCCCACTCCGAACTGATTACCGACTGACCGGTAGCTGTCTGGTGTTGCAAGCTTCCACAGGGCTATCGCCACTCGCTTCTCAACTGTGAGGGCTGCTCTCATCTTGGTATTCTGGCGCTTCAGGGCAGGGGAAAGCAAGTCACAAAGTTCCATGAAAGTGCCCTTACGCATACGAAAGTTTCGCAGCCACTGGGAATCATCCCACACCTGCAACACTATGCGGTCCCACCAGTCTGTGCTTGTTTCCCGGGCCCAGAATCGGCGTTCCACAGCGAGAAGCTGCCCCATTAACAACATGATCTCCAAAGCGCCGGGGCCCGTGCCGCGAGACAATTCTCTGTCCATGTCCTCATCACTCTCGTTGCCGCGCTGCCGTAGCCGCCTCCTCCTCACCTGGTTTTTCAGGTCCTGGTTCAGCATAAACTGCACGATATTGCGAGTGGTGTTTACAATGTTCATGACTGCTGTCTTGAGCTGAGCGGGATCCATGCTTGCTGAGGTATGGCGTCTGCACAGTTCACCCAGGAAAAAAGGCGCGAAACGGTTGTCTGCCATTGCTTTCACGAAGGGAGGGGAAGGATGTTCCCAGAACCGCCCGCGACAATGTTTTTTGCCCCATCAGGCACTGGGATCTCAACCCATAATTCCAATGGGCGGGGGAGACTGCGGGAACTATGGGATAGCTACCCACAGTGCAACGCTCCGGAATTCGACGCTAGTCTCGGTACATGGACGCATACTGCCAAATTAATCTGCTTAGTGTGGCCGCATGCACTCGAATTTATACCATCGGTTGCCAAAAATCGAATTCTGTAAATTCAGATTAATCCTGCAGTGTAGACGTACCAGGTGTTGGTCTGTTTAGCATCTCATGAAAGTGCTCCCACCCCTTGCTCTGGTTTGTTCTTTTTTGGTGAAAGTCTTTCCTTGTTTATCCTCGGCAGGCCCCCCAGCTGGTGTGAACTGGCCAGTTAGGACCTGGTGGAGCTGATAAAATGTTTTTCAATCACTTCTTTCAGCAGCCACTTCAGTTTTGTTACCCATGCCCTTCCTGTTCTCTTGCTGCTTTATACTGCATTTGCCTTCTCTTTTATATGGATATATATATTTTTTGCTGCTGCTTTTTCTGGAGGGATTTTGAAGAATTGTTGATTGCTTTGGCCTGTTTCCTTTCTTTCACACATTCTCACATATCTTCACATATCCAGACTTTAGGTTTGCTTGCCAGGAAACCAGTTACAGGTGTTGCAGTGACTAGTGTCACACAGAAAAGCCCACAACATATCAATATAGAATATCAGNTCCAGATGAGGCCTCACCAATGTTGAATAGAGGGGAATGATCACATCCCTCGATCTGCTAGCAATGCCCCTACTTATACAGCCCAAAATGCCATTAGCCTTTTTGGCAATAAGGGTGTAGGTGTACTGGTATAACCCACGTGGTACTGCATAGGCTAGTTCTGCAGTCCTTAGTCAAAATTCCTACTCAGGTCAATATGAGTTTTGCCAGAGAAAGCCTGTAGTATTTGAACTCTAAGCATCTTACTGTAAACACCTAGTTTATCATGCTTTTGGCCTTACTTTAATTCTAACCATTGTCTGATTACAAACATCCTTGTGGAACTGGCTGGTAGCTAGTAAAGGGGAGAAGAAAAAAAAAGAAAAAGCTTACAGTGTATCTAAGAGTTTAATTAATTCCCTGCAGTTCTTTGCACTCTCATCAACTCCCAGTCTGATTTCCTGTATCTTTCCACGTGTTTGTTATATCACATATATTCAGCAGCTAAGCAGTTACATTTAACATGTCTTTGTCAAAAAAAAACAACAAAACAAAAAAAAAACACCAAACAAAAACACTAGCTAACTGCAAGGTAAAAGGAGATTCACTCTCACAATAAAATATTTTTACTATAAAATAAGGCCTGTTGAAACAAATATTCAACTTATTTGTCTCATGTTAGCTTTGTACATTATTACTGGTTGGAATGAAGGTTAAACTAATATTGCTAAAGAAGCCTCTTTTGACCACAATAGGCAAGAACCACTATTAAGCAGAATGTTAAAATCCCTGGAAATTGGTGCATATAAGACTGGAACAACACTGCTTTTAAAGGTGTAGGTTAAACTCTGCTGAAAATAGGTGGATCTCCTATGAGAGTCTGTGGGCCAAGTTTGCTAGTGAAGTCAGTGGTGGTTTAATTTGCATTTTGAACGCAAGTGGTAAAGCAACATGGCATTCAGTTAGGGAGCAAAAATGAGTGAAAAGGCAAAAGGTAAAAAGAGCTTTTGACAAGAAAAGAAACTAAGAAGAGAGCATGACATAATATAAATAGGACCGAGCGAGCCATGCAAATACTTACTCATGTAAGTGGGTCCATAGAATTCACTGTGATACTTGGGTGAGTGAAGTTACTCCTGTGTACAAGTGTTAACTGGACCAACTCCAGAGTCATGTTCTACTCATTTACATCCATGAAACCCCTATTGACTTCAAAAGTCTGTTGCATGAGTATAGGTAGATACAGTCTTTAATTACATGATCACATGCTATTTTTCCCCACAGGATTTGACTTTTCAACCTTAACATTATTTTAACGTGTTTTGGATGTAATTTCATATGTTTTTAAGAATTGAAACAAAAATGTAATCTTATGTAATCATATTGATGCCCACATGGGTCATTGGCAGGGTAGGGATCTTTAGATATACGGCACAGTCTTCCACCATTTAAGCTAACAGAGAAACTGGTAGCAGTAGAAGGCTCTGTGGCTCTGCTGCTAGAGGGGGATAGACACACACTTTGCCAATGGGGTTCACAGATATTTGCTAGGCAGCAAAGGAATGTTGAGACTCAGGAATAATGGATTTATTCCAGGTTCTTTAGAGGATTGTTCTCTATAATTATATATATATACACACACACACACTTCTGCCCCGGTCCAGCCTCTCCCTGTCCCCTTCTGCTCCTATACTCCCCTCCCCAGCTCCTGTCATTGCCCTCCTCCAGTTTAGATCCTAATCCTTCCCCATTTCCTGCCCTCAGCTCCCTCCCTCTACTCCTAACCCCTCCCATCTCTCTCCCCCCACCCCAGATCCTGCCCCTGCCTCTCCACTCTTGGCTTTTGCATCTAAATTAACATTTTCCCTTAATCTCATTCTGAGAAGCAGCAGAACTGTTTTAGCTGAAACTTAAAATCAGCCTGTGGAAGACACAAGGGCATGGAAAATTTCAGCCCAAATGGTTAAATTTAATGGAAAGTGTCAGGTAACATTTATAGGTGGGACACCTATAGTTATGCAGCGTGCATTGTTCTACCCTCAGATACGCATGCAATATGAAATGACATCAGTGATTGCATGGATGTATCCAAGCAAAAATGGAGTCTCATGAAATATACATAGATAGTGTGGGCAAGTTAAAATTGCTGTGAAAGAGAAAGCATTTTATTGCTAGGGTTGGGGCATTATGAGATCTGGGTTCTGTTTCTCTCTCTGCTTTTTCTTCCTGGTGTGACTTTGGGCAAGTTACAAAATAGCCACCGATTTTGGGTGCCCAAACTCGAACATGTCTGAGCCTGATATTTAGAAGTGCTGAGCAGCCACACCACCATCTAAAGTCAACAGGAGCTGCAGGCGCTCAGCACTTCTGGAAATCAGGCCACTGATAGTTAGGCTCTTACATCCATGTTTAAACTAACCCATGTTTGAAAATGTTAGCATAAGCTAATAAATACTTTTATTGAAGTTTTACAAAAATGACTGGAGGCTACAGTCATGGAAGGAAACATTCTGATGGAAAAAATGCGAAGAGCAAAAATTTTGTTTGTTTGATTGCTTACTCTGAAAATAACGTGTCATTTCTCTCTCTCCTCTACCCAAGGTGATATATGCCATTTGTCAAATCGAAGAGCCTGCACAAAAAAATTAATTTTGCAAAAATCTAAACAATAAAAAATAATTTTCAAAGTGCATAATCAATAATGGTTTATAAGAGTTCTTTAGCAAATATTTTCAAAAAGTGGTGGTCCAGAAGATGGCAGTGTATATTTTAAATATTTAACATATATAGACTTGTGTGTGATAATATACACAGTTATACACCCAGACAGAATCAGTAAAAAAAACAACCCCCCCCCGCAAGAGAAAACTAATAGAACTAAATCTCTGACATACATATGGCCTAATAATACCACTGTGGATTTACAGAGTCTTTTTTGTGACCTCGATCTCTCAAAAATAATTGACAAAAGGCTCTCCAAGGCCAAAATGCCAGGTCCTTCTCTCCCCCCCCCCCCCCCCCCCGACTTGTGATAAAATTGGACTATTATAATTTAAGTCTGACCATAAGTTTTCTCTTAGAAAAAGAATGTATTATTCCAACATAATATCAAGGGGGGAAGGAATGCATGCCAAAATTGGTTAAGAACTGGTTAAAGAAAATTTAGATAAATGAGATGCAGTCAAGTCAGCAGCACTGATAAAATTCATCCTTGGGTGCTTAGCTAAAGAAATCTCAGAACAGTTAGCAATTATTTCTGAGAACTCATGGAGTACAGTAGAGGTCCCAGAGAACTGGAAAAGGGCACACATATTACCCATCTTAAAAGGGGGAACAAAAACAACCCAGAGAATTATAGACCAGTCAATGTAACTTTGATACCTGCAAAGATACTGGAACAAATTATTAAACAATCTACTACAACCCCCAGTTCCTTTTCAGCAGTACTACCACCTAGCCAGTTATCAATTTTGTATCTGTATATCTAATTTTTCCTTCCTAGGTGTAGTACTTTGCATTTGTCTTTATCGAATTTAATCTTGTTGATTTCAGACCACTTCTCTAATTTGTCTCAGTCTGCTTTGGGCTTAACTATCTTGAGTGATTTTCTATCATCTGATACAATCTAATCTAAACATTAAATAAAATCTGTAAGTGTAGTTAAGCTTCTGGAATCCCTACCAGTAGAGGTTAAGAAGAGGTTGGACAAACAGCTTTCAGGGATGGTCTACATCAGTGATACTCCGACTGTGGTTCTCGAGCCGCATGAGGCTCTTTAATGTGTCTCCTGCGGCTCTTTGCAGCACATATTAAAACACCCTGTGATTTAATTATTAACCAATTTAAGTTATTAACCAATCAGGATGCTTCTACTAGGTTATTAACCAATTATAGTTGATAAAATAATAATACATGCTGTGAGAATAATATAAACTAAATATTTCCTATGTCATACTGTTTAAATATGACTATATAGTACTATAGTAAATGAATCAAATGAATTCACACTACTGTGGCTCTTTTGGGTAATGTTGATCGCTAGTTTGGCTCCTGAACCACTGAAGTCTGAGTATCACTGGTCTAGATTTACTTGGTCCTGCCTCAGCACAGGGGGCTGGACTTGCTGACTCTCAAGGTGACTTCCAGCCCTACATAGCTATGATTCAGCATGCCCAGAATTTTCTTCAACTCAGGCTTTAGTATCATTATTAATTGTGACACTAAAGAATGTAATGAAGGGAATTAATGGGGACATCCACTTGCATACAGTCAGGCAGAGCAGGTCATGTTTATGAAACAAAGAATTGCTGTAATTGTCTTTTTCTCATTTTCTAACACCATAGCACCTCTTTTTAATTACAGGCAACATAGCGATAAGCTTGAACTGCAAAGTTTAGATCCAGATCTGAACGTGAAAGTTTGGCAGCGTTTATATCAGAGACTTCTGTTTGTTTCCTATCATTATAACAGGCTGCCATGAAATTCAAATTTTAGTGAGAACTTCTCCAAAGTTTGGAGGTATTTATTCTTTTTCTTTCAAACAAATATAATTTTGAACTCATATTCTGTATAAATAACTCCACTGAAGGATTATATTTTCCAAATTGCTTAGGTCACTCTATCTTATCCACACATACACTATTTTATGCTTGTATAAAGGACAGAGGAGGATGCGGACATTTTCCTCACTGGTGTGCAAGGAGTCCTTTGAAATGGTGACCATCTATCAGCCCACTGCAAATGTTGAGTCATCCATGAAATGTTAAGGCAGCCTGCTTACTTTATAGATGCCAGTATAATGTTTCCATTTGTGGGGTAGATATTGACTAAATGTAAACCCCCAAATACATACCACCCCAGACACTTCAGAAGTATTACCTGATCACCAAACAAACTTTAAAAAAGAACTGTGATGAGGTGGTGGAGAAACCCTACAATATATCTGCCTAGCAACACCCACCCAAACTCTCATGCAGTCACTAATAAAACACACACACGTAGGAGTACCCACACATTTACCCTACAGTGAAACTGGGTATCTTTCTAAAAAAGATGATCTAGCTCAGTCACAAGATATGGGCTTGCTACAAGAATCACTAGGTGAAATTCTCTGGCCTGTGGTATGCAGGAGGTCAGATTAGTTGATCATAATAGTCCCTTCTGGCCTTTACATCTATGACCCTATTTAGGCTGTTTATACTAAGCCTTGCTGTGTCTACGGTTGATGAAGTCTAGAGATCCAAGGTGTTTTTAATATTTCAAATAAAATAAAAAGGTGATTTTTCTTCTCCCATAAAAAAAAAAGGGGGGGGGGGGAGAGAAGACAGTAAAATCCTGTTTCAGGCAGCCAGGCCCCTTCAAGATACTGCTGAGATTATAGAGGACAGCAGTCTCCTGAGGTTTTGGACTCCCATACCCCAGAAATTACAATAGGTGTTCCTTGGGGCAATGTTAACAAGTCTAATTGGCAGCAGGCGCATGATTAAGCAGCTGGGGGATGTAAATCAGTAGCCTGGAGGAAATCAGGAGATCGAAGAATGGCAGAAAAGTGTCTTGTCTCTAATGCCTGCCCTATGTAACTGGGTTTGAAGAAACCTGAGCTTGGTTTATTTTGGATGTTGGCTGATAGAAGCCTTTTCCCTGCTGTCTGGGCAGCATGGTGAAGAAATTTGTTTCTTCTTTTTGCTGGACCAGACAGGATCAATTTCTTAGGTGAGAATGAAAACCCATTCAGCAAACTCCTTTTTTTCCCTGGCACGCAGAGTAGTCCCTCACAGGAAATCTTTTGTTGCTCGGCTTGGTGACAAATGTCCTCAAGGTTCTAAAAACTTGTTTGTTCCTTTAACTCCCCACCCCACTCGCTGAGATTAAAATGTTAATATATTGCTTGCAGTCTTTTAAGAACATAAGAAAGGCCGTACCGGGTCAGACCAAAGGTCCATCTAGCCCAGTATCTGTCTACCGACAGTGACCAATGCCAGGTGCCCCAGAGGGAGTGAACCTAACAGGCAATGATCAAGTGATCTCTCTCCTGCCATCCATCTCCATACTCTGACGAACAGAGGCTAGGGACACCATTCTTACCCATCCTAGCTAATAGCCATTTATGGACTTAGCCACCATGAATTTATCCAGTCCCCTTTTAAACATTGTTATAGTCCTAGCCTTCACAACCTCCTCAGGTAAGGAGTTCCACAAGTTGACTGTGCGCTGCGTGAAGAAGAACTTCCTTTTATTTGTTTTAAACCTGCTGCCTATTAATTTCATTTGGTGACCCCTAGTTCTTGTATTATGGGAATAAGTAAATAACTTTTCCTTATCCACTTTCTCAACATCACTCATGATTTTATATACCTCTATCATGTCCCCCCTTAGTCTTCTCTTTTCCAAGCCGAAGAGTCCCAGCCTCTCTAATCTCTCCTCGTATGGGACCCTCTCTAAACCCCTAATCATTTTAGTTGCCCTTTTCTGAACCTTTTCTAGTGCTAGAATATCCTTTTTGAGGTGAGGAGACCACATCTGTACACAGTATTCGAGATGTGGGCGTACCATGGATTTATATAAGGGCAATAATATATTCTCTGTCTTATTCTCTATCCCCTTTTTAATGATTCCTAACATCCTGTTTGCTTTTTTGACCGCCTCTGCACACTGCGTGGACATCTTTAGAGAACTATCCACAATGACGCCAAGATCTTTTTCCTGACTCGTTGTAGCTAAATTAGCCCCCATCATGTTGTATGTATAGTTGGGGTTATTTTTTCCAATGTGCATTACTTTACATTTATCCACATTAAATTTCATTTGCCATTTTGTTGCCCAATCACTTAGTTTTGTGAGATCTTTTTGAAGTTCTTCACAATCTGCTTTGGTCTTAACTATCTTGAGTAGTTTAGTATCATCTGCAAACTTTGCCACCTCACTGTTTACCCCTTTCTCCAGATCATTTATGAATAAATTGAATAGGATTGGTCCTAGGACTGACCCTTGGGGAACACCACTAGTTACCTCTCTCCATTCTGAGAATTTACCATTAATTCCTACCCTTTGTTCCCTGTCCTTTAACCAGTTCTCAATCCATGAAAGGACCTTCCCTTTTATCCCATGACAGCTTAATTTACGTAGGAGCCTTTGGTGAGGGACCTTGTCAAAGGCTTTCTGGAAATCTAAGTACACTATGTCCACCGGATCCCCCTTGTCCACATGTTTGTTGACCCCTTCAAAGAACTCTAATAGATTAGTAAGACACGATTTCCCTTTACAGAAACCATGTTGACTCTTGCTCAAGAGTTTATGTTTTTCTATGTGTCTGACAATTTTATTCTTTACTATTGTTTCAACTAATTTGCCCGGTACCGACGTTAGACTTACCGGTCTGTAATTGCCGGGATCACCCCTAGAGCCCTTTTTAAATATTGGCGTTACATTAGCTAACTTCCAGTCATTGGGTACCGAAGCCGATTTAAAGGACAGGTTACAAACCTTAGTTAATAGTTCCGCAACTTCACATTTGAGTTCTTTCAGAACTCTTGGGTGAATGCCATCTGGTCCCGGTGACTTGTTAATGTTGAGTTTATCAATTAATTCCAAAACCTCCTCTAGTGACACTTCAATCTGTGACAGTTCCTCAGATTTGTCACCTACAAAAGCCAGCTCAGGTTGGGGAATCTCCCTAACATTCTCAGCCGTGAAGACTGAAGCAAAGAATCCAGTTAGTTTCTCTGCAATGACTTTATCATCTTTAAGCGCTCCTTTTGTATTTTGATCATCAAGGGGCCCCACTGGTTGTTTAGCAGGCTTCCTGCGTCTGATGTACTTTTTGTGCTGTTGCAGATAGGACCGGCTCCAGGGGGTTCTGTTGCCCAAGGCAGCAGTCTGCCCCTACTGTAAGAGCCTGAGTGTAGTCATTGACACAGTTACTGTTTTTTGTTTTTGCTGCCTCTTGATGTTCTTACCTAGGAAATGGATGGGCAAAGGTCTGAGACAATGTGCAGAGGTCAAAGAGAGACAGGATGCACAAATGATTAGTTTTCATCGAACTTCCATTTTTTGTTTTGATTCAGTTGTTAGGTTTGTTTTGCTGTGGCCATTAGGTGGTTCAGTGATCACTTGGTCCAGTACATCCTTACATACACTTCATGTTTTGCTCTTTTGCCAGTCTATTTTGCTTCAGTCTTCACCAAAAAAAGCTAATGGGGACCAGATACTATTAACACTAATTATGTTAAGTAATAACAAAGGTAGTGGCGGATTAGCCACTGGGCCAATGGGGCCCCAGCTAATTGGGGAGCCCCTGGAGAAATGGGTGCCCCCATGCCCTAACCCCACTCCCTGGCAGAGGCACCGGAGAGGGGGAGGACTGCAGGCAGATGGGGTGGGCCTCCCACTTGCTCTGTCCCAGGGCCCCACAAACCCCTAATCCACCTCTGAACAAGGGGAAAGGGCACAAGCCAAAATAGGGAAACAACATTTTGACTTGTATTCCTTCGCCTTTGTTACTATTAATTATGTTGAGTACCTTGTTAGTGAAGATGTTATACCAATAGAATAAAAACCAGCAGGATCTTATTAAGAGGGATAAGGCAAAGATGCCACATTTATTGTAAATATAATAATAAAGCAAAAGATAAAAGTAAACAATGTTGTTTGGCTACTTATTCCTTATACACACACACATATATATATATATATATATATAATCTCCATTCACACAATCATTCATACAAGTTCTGTGTAGATATCATAGTTACCAACCTAAAGTTGCTTGTGACAGAATACTGGCCAGGTATCCTGAACACAAGAGTGGAGCTGAGTCTGGGTCAGGTGCACCTGATGCTTCTGGAGGCTGGCAGCAGAACCATAGACTCAAAATCCTCAGTCTTGAGAGACCATTCTTATAGGAATTAATTCCTATGTTAGTCTATGGGAGCTGTTTCATCCTGCTGTTGCTGACTCAATCAGCAGATGGCACATTCCTGATGGCTCCACACTGTCCAAAGTTTGTGTTTCTCATCCTTCCAGGTGATGGGGTGGATCCCAGTTTACCCTCCGGGGGTTGTCTGGTGGTCCACTTGACACATTCTTCGGCCGATGGATACTCCCTTTCTAGGCTGGCACCTCCCTAACCATTCATGTACATCAAGCATTCATCAACATACATTCCATTTAGTCACAGAGGGTGGGGGTCTGTTCCTAGGAGCCTTTGCTGTTACAATGAAGTGAAAGTCACTTAATGGCTTATAGCTCACAGCAGGGGTGGTAACATAGTGTTCACAGTAGCTTACAAGTTTTAACAGAAGACCCAAAAGATGGGGGGGACAAATTGTGGGGGGGTCACTGTCACTTGGGGAAAATCACTGTTAGTACCTTCTTTAATATCCCTACAAAGACTGAAGCAAAACAGATAGTAAACACCTCAACTTTCTTGATATCAGTTACTAGCTCTCCTTCTCTGCTAAGTAGAGGATCTACATTTCCCTTCATCTTTCTTTTGCTTTTAATGTATTTGCAGAAAATATTACACAGCCTTTTATGTCCCATACTAGGCGTAACTCATTTTGTGCCTTAGTCTTTCTGATTTTGTCCCTACAGACTTATGCTAATCTTTTGTATTCCTCCTTAGCAATGTATCCATGTTTCCAAGGATTCCTTTTAGATTTTTAGGTAAAGAGCCTGATAGAGCCATATTGGCCTCTTACGATGCTTCCTGTCTTTCCTTTGCATCAGTATAGTTTGCAGTTTTGCCTTAACATTAATCTCCTTGAGAAGCTGCCAGCTTTCCTGAACTCCTTTGTCCTATCTCGTAGAACTGGAAGGGACCCTGAAAGGTCAATGAGTCCAGCTTCTGCCTTCACTAGCAGGACCAAGTACTGATTTTGCCCCGATCCCTAAGTGGCCCCCTCAAGGATTGAACTCACAACCCTGGGTTTAGCAGGCCAATGCTCAAACCACTGAGCTATCCCTCCCCTGAGGACCCCCCCCCTTTACCTACCAGTTCTCAGATTGTTAAAGTCTGCTTTTTTGAAGTCCATTGTCCTTATTCTACTGATTTAATTCCTTAGAGTAATTAAATCTATCATTTCATGATCACTTTAACCCAAATTGCCTTCCACCTTCCGATTCACAACCAATTCCTCCCTGTTGGTCAGAATCAAGTCTAAAATGTCTGCCCCCCTCCCACCGGTTACTTCCTCTACTTTCTGGAACAAAGTTGTCCCCTAATATATTCCAAGAAATTACTAGAAATTGTGTTTTGCCATATTACTTTAACTACCCAGACATCTGTTGGAAAAGTCCCCCATTATCCCAAACGAGTTCTGGTAATATTTCTGCTACTTGTTCTAGAAATGCTCCATTCACTTTCTCTTCCTGACTTGGTGGTCTCTCCCATGATGTACCCTTATCCCGTTCCCCCGCCTTATCTTTGCCCAGAGACTTTCAACTGGTTTCCCGCTCAGCTCCTTCGGAACCTCAGAACAAGTGTATATACTTTTGATGTATAATGCAACACCACCTTCCTTTTTTCCCTGCCTCTCCTTCCTGAACAAGCATATTAAAAAAATAAAAAATAAAAATAAAAATCATTCTTGCAACATTCTACTTACTCACAGGGAGAATTTTTGTTTTCTTTTCCCTTAAAAAAAAAAAAAAGGGGGAAAATAGTGTTAGCTTCATTATCATATTTTCTTTTTCATTGAGTTAGTAGAGCTGTAATACTGCAAGAAAAACTGTTCACGGTATTTTCTATCTGATCTGATCAGAAAAAGGAAGCAGGGAAGAGTCTTATGACTTATTTTGGGGGAGATTTTCAGCTCAATGAACTTTAGGTAGCCTGGATAAGATACAGATAAGCATTCTAATTCTTCAGTGATTATCTTAAATGAACCTCCAAATGTTTAGAGGTTTGTCCATCACTAGCAGCTTTACCAAATTTCTCTCATTTAAATTCTAGCTACTCTCTTAGATTAATATTCTTGTTTGGGTACCAATCGATCAAAAAATTCGTAACAGGGGCAGTTGCAGCCCTGCCCACAGGTAGAGGGGGGATGAATTCCATTTTTACTGCTCCTGTCACTCAGATCTTGTTTAGACTGTGTATTTGCCTCAGTTACAGCCAGCTAGTAGTAAGCAGGGGTAAACCGCGCTGGTACAAATCATATCAGATGCTTTGTCTATCCTAGTGCAGTTAGGACTGGTGATTTGTCACCACTGTCTGAAATCCCCAGTGGAGATCAGTACTCTGCACAAAACTAAGTTTGGCTCACTTGAGGGGAGAGGTGAGAGGTAAATTCCACCCTCAAAGAGGAACAGCCTTTGTAACAATAAAATAATTATTTGCAGAAGTGTGTCAGGTTATGTTCATTTACATATGCTTCTTTTGACTTAGTTGTTCATTCACACACTTCTGCGACAGAATTTAAGATCTCACAAATATGCCTGTTCCTTAATCTAACATTATATAATCAGCAACATTAAATATCTTTATCTGTTAGAGTTAACAGCTATGAAAGTGTTATTCTCTTAAACCTTGATTTTCCCTCTCCCTCCCCCCCCTCCCCCCCAAGTTGGGGAATTTTTGAAAAGGGCCTATCATTAATTTTTCTGGTCATATATTATTCTGCCACATGATGTCCTCCTAACCCAGGTTAAAGTCAGAGTGAATATACTTGATTCACCTCAGTAATGCAGGCAGAACCATCTCATGTACAGCAGGGCTACTGCAGATTTTATATGAAAAAACATTGATCTTTTATTGAACGTTTACTTAACTTCATCTGCCAACACAGACTTCTGTTACTTTAGAGAGTGAGGCACCTGTGTAATTTTTGTTCTTACTGTAGGTTAAATCGAAACATCCCCTGCCCTCTTTGGCTGAGCATTCTAAACAAGGTTCTGAAATACCTGCAGTGGAATTCAAAAGCCCAAAAAGCAGATGCATTCCTATTTCATGCTGCTTTAGTTAACTTGTGCCAGTTTCCCAAAAACTGGCATTTTGTACAAACGTAGCACCATTCTAGACTTTGAAATTTTATTTGTTATGAATTTTTGCATCAATACACCATTTTAATGTAACATGGTTTAATGTGAAATTTTGCAGCAATTTAATAAAAATGAAATGGCCTTGAACAAAATTACAATTTTGTTAATACTTTGTTTTGGTACAGCCCTAATTTTTAAATGTGACAATAATTGCATTTAAATTTGTTCTGGAGTGTATTTCTTTATAAGTCATCTTTCTGTCAAGAATGATTACTCTTTGGAATGCTGCTACAACAAATCCAGTCACACCTAGGACTTTATGGTGGTCATTATTTTGCCATCTCAGGAATGTAATAGTAGGGATTAAACTCAGTGCCGCCTGTTTGAAACAGAAGCAACTATCACTTAAGCTAAAGGAAAACCTTCATAACCTCTCAGTAGGATAAGGTCTATGGTACAGTTGAGTAATTCCTTCCACTAGGACAGTAAAGCTCAGTGATAGTGTTGTGCATGTGATGACTAATCATTAAAAACATACAACAGTTTAGTCATCAGGATAAACATTTCCAAAACTTTGTGGTTCAGATCATCTTACAAAAATAGAACCAGAACTGTGTTTACTAATCTGTTTTGGCTGTAACAATCCCTTGCAGACATCAGACTAGTTTCTCTTCTCAAGTCCCCTTCACACACTTTATGTATTGCCACCTATAAACCAAAAGAGAGATAGCCAGAGCTTCCTCCTCCCTGTCCATCTAGTCCACCACTGTGGTGACGATGTACATAGTGCATGGACTATGTACAGTGTCATACACTTAAATTGTGGTTGGATAATGGCAAAGGGGGAAAATTAGTGCTACAAAATACCTGAATGTATTTGGAGCGATCATCTGCAAATCAGGTGTTGATCATGTTCATTGAATAAGGGCTCCCTGACTATTAAGCATCTGACACCGTAGAACTATTTCTCCGAGGGGGAAAATATGATTTTGAATTTTAAGAAGATCCCATCCCTAAAGTGTCTTCCACCAAAATAAAAACAACAGAGTAGTGAGACTGAGTTGTAGATGCCATTAATTTGAAAGACCTAGCCCCAGTGAGCTGTTGAAGAATGCAGTTCAATATGGACAAAAATAGAATGAAAGGACTGGAAAAAATAGGCTAATGGAAAGGGATTACATGGAGTAATATTTAAAATGAAAACAAACAACTCTTTTCTCCTAAAGATTTAGTAATAAAAAACCAAAAACCCCTCAGTGTTATCTTAGGTATTTATCCCTATCACCACAGTATCTGGGAACAAATTATATCCTGAAAAAAATAGCACCGTTCTAAAATGTTCATGAAATCTGTTTTGACAAGTCCATGAAGCATCTACTTAAATAGTAATAAAAAATTCGAATTGCACCATAAGATTCCTACTGCAATCCCCCAACCAAGCAAAAAAACCAGGCCATGCTATTGTGACCCAAAGCACTCCTGTATTCACCCCCTAAACACTATTGTAAGAATATTTGTACAAATATGCCTAGTGAGGCATCATTTGAAAACTAATAACTCTCTGGTAAATAATATGGTAAAATGTATGTAGCTATATTGTATGTAAATATATGAATTCACTCTGTACGATGTTATTAGCACATATTCAAAACCAGACAGTTCTGCCTAGGCAAAAATTCTTAAACAGATCTATCCTAGACAAAGGAATGTATGTTTACCCCAATTTACATATAGGTAGTAAACAGGATCATCTAGACAGCAGGGAGAGGAGATGGCAAGAAACAGAACAATATGCATTTCAACAAACAAGTGAGGAAAGAAAGCATGGAGCTTCCTTTACCACCAGACTTCATGTTGCCTTCCTCAGAGCTTGAATAAACTTTACTTTGAGGGGTATCCTTCAGAAGAATGCTCTTCAAAGATTCAATGGACTATAAAAGAAAGGGGCAGAGGGCAGAGAACCCCAAGTTCTCTCTTTAACCTAAGACAAAGGCACCAGCACCTTTGAGCCTCTGGAAAATATCCTGACTGAGGAGAGGGTCAGTCACCATCTTGCTGGAAGACCGTGGGTGAGAAAGGCTATCTTGAACAAGAACTTGCTAGATTAAGTTTTAGACGTTTAGATGTATGTTTTCACTTTTATTTGCTTGTAACCATTTCTAACATTCTCTTATATTTGAACTCACTTAAAATCCTATTTTTTGTTAATAAACTTGTTTTACTTTAATGTAAGCCAACAGTGCTGTGTTCATACTAAAGTGAATGTCAACTCCAGTTAATGTGGCAAACTGATGTGTTTTGTCTCATTAAAGCAGCAAGTATCTTATTATTCCTCTGAACATTGCAGGAGAGAGCACATGGGACTGGGGAAGTTCGGGACTTGGGGTGTGTTCAGGTTGCACCTGCTAACATTAACCAAGTCAGGTAAAGACAAAAAGGTGTCTGTGATAACTGCTGGCAGGCTGTTGAATTCAAAGTGGTTGAATCACAGCTGCTCAGGATACAGAACATGAAGTGCAGGATGGCTGTGTGTATGTCTCAGGAAGGGAGCCACAAGTAGCAGAAGCATTTTGGGGGGACCCAGGGTTAAAATATAAGCAGTGAATTGCACCCCAGAACAGGATAGTTATATGTCAAGCAATGATGTAAATGCCTTGAGCACAACCCAAGAGCTAATTAATCCGGTGTTCTATAAATTAATAAAAGGAATTGATCTGCATTGTGCGCAGATGTAAATAGTTAATCATTTATTCTCTTTCTATTTGAAGCTGAAGCAAAGAAGGAAAAAAAAAATAATGTAAAACAAACCAATTTTGCCTCAGAGGAATGTTAATCAACCTCCTAATGTTAGCAGGCTATAAACACCACGTACGAATTAGTTTTAGATGATATTAGTAATGAGTCTCTAGTTTCTTGGAGGCAATAGACTAAGTTGGACTCAGATTTATTCTGATATTTATCAAGAGTTATTGTGACATGCAGTGTCAGCAGCTTGATTGAACATTATTAATGCCAGATATTCCCCATGAACTTCATGAGAGACAGAAATAACAGCTGGTTTAAAACATCTGAGCACTAAGCAAGGATATCATCATCAGTCTCCTCAAGAGAGAGAGTCTTATTTTGCAGTTACTTTCTCATATGCTTTTACCATTTCTGAGGCAGTTATCTGGGAGTCTCAGGTAAGACACCAATTGGGGGAGCTTTTTAAATGAATTTGGTGAAGGGAATTGGACTGATATTCCTGGAGATTGTGAACCTGACCTAAAGCCCAGTGAAGACTTTCCATTGACTCTAGATGACCTTTAAACCAGCCCCCCAGTCCTCTGATTTACTGCAGAACAGGTACAGCACAGACAAGAGGATAATGTGTGTATGTGCAAGCTTCCCCCACCTGAAAGAGCCAATTGAATGGTTAAGAGAAAGTATTTTAGTCTCCACTCCCCTGTACTCGTTCTTCCTGCTGGGACTGCCAGAGGGTGGTAGCATTTTGTGTGATATATTCAGTAGGCACCGTACGAGTTCAATTCAGGTTAGCCCACCATTCTCCACCAACTTTTGGCCTATACTAAGATGGGCTGGATTTAAATTTAATTATTTAAATTTGGCCTATACTAAGATGGGCTGGATTAATTTAGGGGTTAAAGGCTTGGTATTCTTTACCAATCCTTTGAGGCATCTAGTTACTACCACAGGATTAGTGATGGAGGATTGTAGCATACTGGAATATTCTGTTTTTCCTTCTATTACATATCTTTCAATATCCTTCCTCTTTAACTGTTCAGTAAAATTACCCTACAGCAAGTCTTTAGTTGTTCCACTTGGCCCCTCTGGAATCTTCTCACAGCTACCATTGGGTTGTTGCTTCCTTCCAATATATCATCATTTCCAAAAGCAGTGCTTCCTCACAAGCAGACACTGTTCAAACTGTGAGAAGCTGCAAAGAGGTAGCACAGAGCCCTCCGATTCACAAACTCTAGGCCGCTTAACACAGGGTGTGATTGTTTTAAATCAAAAGTGAAATAAATGTCACAGTGAGTCCTGAACTCCTAATCCACTGGTGCCAAGGTGATTAAAATGAAGCTTTCATAAATTAAACATAAAATTTGAAGCGATATTAATAATGCTCTGTATTGCTATTCCCTTTATGGAAATTCAGCCATAAGTCCTTTATTTGTTAAGTACAGTAAGTCAGTGTTATAACTCTGCAAATGTTTATACAAAAAGAACTATAAACCTTTTCTAAATATATTAAATAGCCAGCTTTTCAACTTCAGGATAAACAGTTCAATCCTCTCTCTTTTGGAAGGAAGTGCAAATAACAAAAGCTTTAAAAAAAGAAAGTCACTTATACTAAAGGACTTTAGCAGCTCTAGTCCACAGTTAGTATCATACTAATATTAAGATGTAAATGACTGAACTTTCCAGTTCTTCTAAGTCATATTTAACTAATGAAGAACTGTCCTTCCAAACCAACATCTGTTAGAAGTATACTCTAAACCAGGGGTCGGCAACCTTTCAGAAGTGGTGTGCCGAGTCTTCATTTATTCACTCTAATTTAAGGTTTTGCGTGCCAGTAATACATTTTAATGTTTTTAGAAGGTCTCTTTCTATAAGTCTATAATATATAACTAAACTATTGCTGTATATAAAGTAAACAAGGTTTTTAAAATGTTTAAGAAGCTTAATTTAAAATTAATTTAAAATGCAGAGCCCCCCGGACCGGTGGCCAGGAACCGGGCAGTGTGAGTGCCACTGAAAATCAGCTCACGCGCCGCCTTTGGCACACGTGCCATAGGTTGCCTACCCCTGCTCTAAACCTTGTAGCCCTATAATTGTAAAGAATAGGGAATTCACGAGCAGCTTCATAACTCCTAAAAATATTGAAGTCACCAGCCCTACTACAGACTAAAGACCAGTATATACCAATTGCATACACTACTCCAGATCTAATGTAGGTTATACACTGTGAATAAGACAGAGCAACAGCATTGTATAGTTTACTAGGTTTTTATTCCAGACATTTTTAAAACACCAATGATTGTACTGCAAATACTGGTCTAGTGGTTAGGGACCCAGCCTAGGAGTGGGGAGACCTGGGTTTGAGTCTCTGCTCCACCACAGATCTCCTTTGTGACCTTAGGAAAGTCACTTATCCTCATCAACAGCCTGTGAGAGAAGGAAGTTCTGTTATTCCCATTTTAAAGATGGAGAACTGAGGTACAGAGAGGTTAACTACATTAAAAATGGTGAGGCACTTAAATAGTATGACAATGGGGGCCATACAACTACCATAGATAGAAATAACTGCATCAGTAATTCCTCTCACTCAGGTACAATGCACCTATGTTCCCATCATATACCCCATAAGTACCTTGCTTTGGCAGGGGAAACCAAAACTGCAACTAGCAGGCTGCTACAGGTTTGAATTTTAAAAATAATAATACAAGATGTTGAATAACCAGATTAAACTGTAATTTATTAGTCAAAGATCAATATAGCACAGTCCAGAAAGGAAGGTTATACATACCAAACTAATCCAGAGAAGCAACTTTGCAGCTCAATTCACTCCCAACTAACAACCAGCAACTCTCCCCCTTATATACCATGCATTTTCTGTGTCTCTTTTTCTGTGTAAATGACCTGTTGACCCATGTAGCTTTTCAAGTTATCTGGTCTACTTAGGGCTTGGCTACACTGGCAGATGTACAGCGCTGTGAGTTAAACCTGCCTTCGTACAGCTGAATAGGGAAAGCGCTGCAGTCTGTCCACACTGACAGCTGACAGCGCACTGTCGTGGCCACATTGGCGGCACTTGCAGCGGCATTGGGAGCAGCGCACTATGGACAGCTATCCCACAGAGCACCTCTTCCCATTTTCGCGCCAGTTTGGCGCGTTGGCTTGTGGGAAGGGGGCGGTGGGCGCGGGGCATTCTGGGTCCTGTCCCAACGCCCCGTGATGCATCGCTTCACATCCCAGCAATCCCTGTTTCCGTCCACATTGGCGCCATCTTTTAACGGCTTTTGTGCAGCGCGATCTGTGTGCTCCGTTTCGGTCTGCGGGAAATGGAGCCCGAACTGCTGAGGAGTATGCTGACGAGTCTCGCCTTCACGTCACGTTTAGCAGTCGAGCTGTTCCTTAAGATCCGAAGTGACAGTGAGGAGTCCGACGAGGATTCCGACGATGATAGCGAGTCACGTAACGCGTACGACACGAAATTGCTTGTCTCATTCACGGACATGCTCAGCACCGTGGAACGCCGCTTCTGGGCTCGGGAAACAAGCACTGAGTGGTGGGATCACATCGTCCTGCAAGTCTGGGATGACGAGCAGTGGCTGCAGAACTTTCGGATGAGAAAAGCCACTTTCATGGGACTGTGTGAGGAGCTCGCCCCCACCCTGCGGCGCAAGGACACGAGATTGAGAGCCGCCATGCCGGTGGAGAAGCGGGTGGCTATTGCAATCTGGAAGCTGGCAACTCCAGACAGCTACCGATCGGTCGCGAACCAGTTTGGAGTGGGGAAGTCGACCGTTGGAATCGTGCTGATGCAAGTTTGCAGGGCCATTAATAAAATCCTGCTCAGAAGAACCGTGATTCCGGGTAACGTGCAGGACATTGTGGATGGCTTTGCACAAATGGGTTTCCCTAACTGTGGAGGGGCAATAGATGGGACGCATATTCCTATTCTGGCCCCGGAGCACCTAGCCTCCGAGTACGTTAATCGGAAGGGGTATTTCTCTATGGTACTCCAGGCGGTAGTGGATCACCGTGGGCGTTTCATTGACATTAATACAGGGTGGCCCGGAAAGGTGCATGATGCACGCATCTTTCGGAACACTGGCGTGTTCAGGAAGCTGGAGGCCGGGACTTTTTTCCCCGATAGGAAGATCACAGTAGGGGAAGTCGAAATGCCCATTGTGATCCTTGGAGACCCCGCTTACCCGCTAATGCCGTGGCTCATGAAACCCTACACAGGGTGCCTTGACAGTAGCAAGGAACGGTTCAACTACAGGCTGAGCCGGTGCCGAATGACTGTGGAGTGTGCTTTTGGCCGTTTAAAGGGCCGCTGGCGATCTCTGTATGGGAAGCTGGACTTGGCAGAAAACAGCATCCCCGCGGTTATATCCGCGTGCTGTACCCTCCATAATATTTGTGAAGGGAGGGGTGAAATATTCAGGCAGGCATGGACCTCCGATGTTCAACACCTGGAGGCTGAATTTGCACAGCCAGAGAGCAGGGCTACTAGACGGGACCAGCACGGGGCTGCTAGGATTAGGGATGCCTTGAGGGAGCAATTTGAGGCTGAAAGCCAGCAGTAATGTCTGGTGCCCTGTGGTTACAATGTTGGTAGGAATCTGTGTTTGCTTCACTGATTTGCAGTGCCTGGTTCCTGGCCTAATGGATCTTTTACTTTATGCAATAATAAAGAATGTTTTCAAAACCAAAATATCCATTTATTGAAAAGAAAATAAATTTATTGAAAGAAACAACTGTTTGGGAATCAAGAAAGGGCAATGGGGTGGGGTGGGGTTGGGATGGGGAATGGTACAATCAGAGATCTGCGTATGTCCTGTCTCCACTGCTTTGCATTGAGTGCTGCACTTCATGATGTCTATACTGCATGGTGATGGGGGTTGAGTGCAGGGGGTAAGGCTCGTAGTTTTCAGAGCTGGGTGGTGAAGATACCGGTGTTGGAGGCAGCAGTTGGCGGTAAGAACCCGCACGTTGGGGAAAGTGGGTTGGAGGGGACATGGGGGCACAAGGTAACGAGTTTTGGGGCAAGGGCTGCATGGGGGGGCGGGCGCGGTAGTGCTCCGCCTGCATGGCTACGAGCTCCTGGATAGAGTCTGCTTGGCGCTCCATGATGGTTATCAGCCTATCCGTGCTTTGCTGCCGGTGCTGTGTGGCCTGCCGCCGGTGCGATGAGTTTTCCTGGCGGATCCTGCTTTCTGTCTCCCTCCACTCCTGCGCTCTCTCCCTCCACTCCTGGGCTTTTTGATTTTCTTTAACAGACTGCTGCATGACTTGGTGCAGCATGTCTTCCTTGCTTTTCCGCGGTCTCCTCCGGAGTCTTTGCAGTCTTTGAGCAGGTGTAAACACGGACGGCTGAGGTCTCAAGGTTGCATCTGCAAAGGCAAAATGCAACACTTAACAGAGGCAGCATTGTTTAAACCAGACAGAGTAATCATTCCCCCGCACTTGAGGAGGGCACACACAGTGTACACAATAGCATAATTTTCCTGTCCCAAAGAGAGCGGACATAACCCACGGGAGCCCCAAAATGGTGAGTAAGGGGGACTGATTGTTTCTGGGCTGTACTGTCTTCTGGGTTTCTGTGCCTTGGGGAGAGCCAACAGCTGCAGGGGGCACCTACACTGAACACTGTCCCAAAATTTTCCACAGGAGTTCGTCCTGGAAGATATCTCACTGCTGAGGGTGACCTGGGAAGCAAGGGAGGGTCTTCTATTGCAATGCGGCTTCCGCCCTGGCCCATATGCAGCTTCACTGTGTGCAGCAATGGTCCCCCCACCCCTCGTGGCACAGTGGCGCGGACACGTTAGCCTCACTGGGACAAGGACCACGGCGGCTCTCCCAAGAAACCTGCGCAAGCGCATTGCCCACATTCTGGATGAGACTTTCGAAGAGATTACCGCGGCCGATTACCGCGAAGTGATAGACCACATCAATGCGCTATTCCACATCTAGGCATGCATGCAGCCCTAACCCTCCTCTCCCGAAAAACTTCCTTCCCAAAAGAAATAAAGCGCTTACCGGGAACACGCTCTTCAGTTTGTCCTCCACCAGTTTGTCCTCCACCAAGTGCCGGCTGCTGTGACTGGCTAGCTTCCTCCGGGCTCGAGAAGAGCTCCTGGCTGCATGGACCCAGGTAGTCCGGGGTGTCTCCAACCTCCCCAGCACCCTGACTCCCGGTTTCCTCCTCGTCCTCCTCCTCCTCCACCACCCGCTCTGAAGTGTCCATGGTGGTGCTCGGCATGGAGGAGGGGTCACCCCCAAGTATCTCATCTAGCTCTCTATAGAATCTGCAGGTCGTGGGGGGAGCACCCGAGCGGCTGTTTGCATCGCGGGCTTTGCGGTAGGCATTCCGCAGCTCCTTCACCTTAATCCTGCACTGCAGAGCGTCCCGGTCATGGCCCCTTTCAATCATGGCCCTTGATATCTGCCCGTAGGTATCGTAATTCCTACGGCTGGAGCGCAGCTGAGACTGGACAGCTTCCTCCCCCCAAACACTGATGAGGTCCAGCAACTCGCCATTGCTCCATGCTGGGGCTCGCCTGGCGCGTGGAGGCATGGTCACCTGGAAAGATTCGCTGATAGCACTCCACACCTGGCTGGCTGAGCAAACAGGAAGGGGATTTTTAAAATTCCCGGGGAATTTAAAGGGTGGGTCTGACGGTTGGTCACCTGAGGCCAGGGCAGTAGAGTTCGAACTGATGACCAGAGTGGCTAGAACAGGCATTGTGGGATACTGCCGAATAGTTCTGGAGGCCAATCAGTGCGCATTGGGCGGCTACACTGGCGCCGCAGCGCTGCAGCAGCAGCGCAATTCTCCTTATTCCTCTGGCGGATGAGGAGTACAAGCAGCGCTGTATCTCCGGAGATACAGCGCTGTTCGTGCCTTGCCAGTGTGGACGGGTAGTGAGTTACAGCGCTGTGCACGGCTTTAGTGCGCTGTAACTTGCCAGTGTAGCCAAGCCCTCAGTTGATAAGCTAAAGACACCTGTAACCAAGTCATTTTGACAGAAAACATCTGTGAGTAGTTCCTGATAATGATCTAGTGGAAGATGCTTTGAGCTTCTCAATCACAGAAGCCATTTACCCCTCATGAATCACAAGTAGTCCCTTTCTGGCCATCTGGACACATTTCCTAAGGGCAAATAGTTCAGATTAAGAGGACACCCAATCCACCATTGATAAGAAGCTAAGGCTCAGCCTAAATTCATCTTATTGATAACACAGTAGTTTCAGCTGAAGCTCAGTTAAGGTTCATCTTAAATATAAAGAATTATAGACACAAGGCATTGTGGGACTTTGTTAGTAGGTGAACCAGACTTCCATGATTATTAGTAGGTAAGACAAAGTCAAAAGTTTCAGATCACAGCCAGCATGGACTTTCAAGAGATCTCAGCAATCTTACCCATGATCAAGAAACCTTGGACATGGGCCCATTTCTGAAAATCCTTCAGCTATACTCTCCATTCTCCAGTCCCTAGCTTTCAAACATAAGACTGATGTAATTTTCCTTCAGGAGACACCTGTTGACTCCCTCTCTGCCAGCTGCTTATGACCTTGTGAGTTATTCTCTGCATAGCAAATATAGCCATGCTTCCTGTGTTACAGCAGATCTTGTCGGCACAAAGCCACTCCCACCTAATACATCTGTGATGTTGTGAGAGTTGGACGTTTTAGAGTGGCAAATGA
Organism: Platysternon megacephalum; assembly: GCA_003942145.1. NCBI lineage: Eukaryota > Metazoa > Chordata > Testudines > Platysternidae > Platysternon > Platysternon megacephalum. The sequence goes on along the minus strand of QXTE01000195.1, from coordinate 1,318,666 downwards.
GTACAAGCCCCTAGCCTAGTCCAGATATTCTTCCTCAACTCACACATCCTGCCACCTATGTTCGAGAATTTAGCAGTCACCACAACACCCGGAGACACAGAGAGTCAGATCAAAATGGAGTTCAGCTTTTGGACTGGGTCTCACTCTATGACCTTCAACTCATTCATGATCCAAAACAACAGGGTACTTTTCATTCTGCCAGATGGAAGCAAGACCGCTCCCGTGACCTCTCCTAGGCCACTAGCACAGGCAATCATCCACTTCAGGCTATGGTGTATTGAAAAACTTCCCACATAGTCATCATCATCCAGTCCTTTCCAAAGTTGAAGTAACCATACCTATTGTGAACACCAATAAAACACTCACTGGAGCTATCGGAAAGCAAATTGGGAGTCCATCAACTGCTACATCACTCATATCCCACACCATTTCTATTGATGAAGCTTTCATGTGGTTCACAAAAGCTATTTACAAACCTGCCACCAAGTCAATTCCAAGAGGTCTCTATAAGACCTACAGTCCCTGTCTAGATGAGGTGTATACAGAATTCCTCAAGGAATATGAAGAGAGTGGGAATCCAGACATTGCCAGACATCTTTTAAGTAACTTGAATGCTTCTAAAAGGGCAAGATGGGAGCAGGTCACCAAGGAACTAAACATGCAGAGGTCCAGCCGCAACGCCTGGGCACTAATCAGAAAACTTGGTGCTGCTCAGAAGCCTCCAGCATAGTGCCACTACCCAATCTTTCCAAACAGTATTGCTACCCACCTGATAAATGTTGCAAAAGTGGATAGGGACAAAACATTTGAAGGAGAAGTGAAGAAGAAAGGCAGCAATACACGAAGTGCATACCTGAAACCAAAGAAGGCTTCCAGCCTTTCACGTCAGATGAAATAGAAAGGGTGATCAAAACACTGAAAACAGATAAAGCCTGTGGGCTTCATAATATCTCCCCCAAATTCTTGAAGAACCTGGGAAAAAAACTAGCAAACAATATGTAGCCATCTTTCTATCTGAAGTAATCCATAAAAATAAAATACTTCTGCTATACACCAAATCTTAGGGAATAGCCCCGCCAAAGCCTGAGACCACCAACTTGCAAAAAGTTACTACCACATCTCTTTGTTAAGCTGCATGTGTAAATTATTTGAAAGGCTTATCCTTCAAACAAATGCCCCCATTGTTGATGATATCCTGGGTATAGATCAAGCAGGTTTCAAATCAAACTGCCACACCTTTGATCAACTACTGGCACTTACCACCTACATCAAGTGCCTTCCAGACCAGGCAGAAGACAGGCACAGTATTTCTAGATCTCACTATTGCCAACGGCATGATTTGGCATACAGGCTTACTGTACAAACTGTCATTAGTCCTACTGCAATGGGTTGTCATGGCTGTGGATCTGTTGCTGAGTGGCTGCTTGTTCCAAGTTTTACTTGGACAAAAAAACAAAACAAAACAAAAAACCCCAGCTCCCAGAGGTCCCAAACAATGGTGTACCTCAGGGCTAGCATCAACACTTCAACTTCTTCACAAGTGACCTTCCCAACACCACTACCAAGTGTTTTATCAATGCAGATGACAATCAGCTGGCAGAACAGGACCAGGATTTCAGGTACCTAGAAGAAGTCCTGAATGCTGCCATGAAAGAGATGTCCCCCTATTGCAGTGGTTCTCAAACTGAGTGCGACCCCCCTTATAAATTAAAAACACATTTAAAAATATTTAACACTATTATAAATGCTAGCAGCAAAGTGGGGTTTGGGGGTGGAGGCTGAGAGCTTGCGACCCCCGCCCCCAATAACCTTGCAACCCCCTGAGGGGGTCACAACCCCCAGTTTGAGAACCCCAGCCCTATTGTAAAAGATGGAGTCTTAAGCCAAGTACCATTTTTGCCATATAATTACAATATTTATATTCCAAATTATTTATTGTATACTTACATTTCAGTGTACAGTATATAGAACAGTATAAACAAATCATTGTCTATATGAAATTTTTTTCGCTAGTGCTTTTTATGTAGCCTGTTGTAAAACTAGGTAAATATCTAGATGAGCTGATGTACCTGCTGGAAACCTATGCGTACCCACAGGGGTACACATATCCCTGGTTGAGAATCACTGATGTAAAGAGTCGATGTATCAGGCAAAGCTCAATGTGTCTGTTTCAACACATATTACCCTGAGGAACCTCATCTGCCCTATTTCCAGATTATTTTCATAGCTTCTGATTTTTTATGAGCCTTACGAGTAGAGGAGCTGAATGGGAGAAAAGTCTCTTCATTTTTGAACTGGAGCTCAGCGTGGTTTTTCCAAAGAAAGAGTCAAGGGACATGGGGAAAGAAGTGGGAAGTACTAAAGAATGAGAAGATGGCAATAGGATGAAAGAGAATAAGTTGAAGTGATATGAGAAGAGACGGTGAAGAAAAGCAGTTTGGTTCAGCTTCCAAGGATCAGATAGCTTCCTTTTTCTGCTTGGGAGTGTATAATTCATGTGGACATTTTGCCCATTTATGCCATACCAATTTGCTGTTTCCTTTTATCAAAGAAATGTGAACTGATTGCAGCTTACCAAGGTGACAATAAGCGTATATTTGTTCAGTTGAGAGCTGATGTTTCATATTTAGGCATTTCTGTGTCACTCAAGTGTTATGATATGCTTGAATGACAAATGCAGCTAGCTTTCTTGCCAAACTCTTCACGCCATGAACTCTTATATTTATTTGGCAAAAATTCTAATAGCGATTTATATATCTGTGTTTTCTGTCAGCTTCAATTCTCTTCTGCTACCTGCCTGCTACATACAAATATAGTTCTTGAACTCCTCCATCAGCCAAAGGGAAGAACATCTTACATCCTATAGTTATTTTATAAAGGAGGACAAAATAATTTTTCATACAGACATTCATTCAAAGAATAAGTAACTTTTGAGAAAAATTATCTACAGACATTGAAAAGCTGGAAAAGACTGATGGTTATGCAAGTTAGAATTGTTGCTACTCTGAAAAATCCCGTATTTCTTATGCACCCATAACTGCATACAGTTCCCCACCACCACCAGCATGCTAGTCCATCATTTCTGTTATTAAAAATGGTTTAAAATACCTGGAAATGAAACTAGATTTGTAAACTTTTTCCAAATCACTACAAATTCAAAAAAAAATTTGGTTTCTGTTAGATCCCACCCAATTTCTACCTCACCCCCAATTTTTTTTAGAACTGCCTGTGAACTGAAAAATTCACCCAGCTCCAGTCCCAACAGCTGTTTACATTAGGTAGTTAACAATATGGAGAGGATTTTCCCTGGGTCTGTATTGGACCATATATGTCAGATTCATAAGCCTTACAAAATTTGTTATTTTTATGCTGTTTCACTAAATGCACAAAAATTGATGGAACAAATTAAGGTTCTGCTGATCATGCAAGCTGACGCACCATGGTGGAACACCATTGATATCAGTGTAACTTTGCCTATAGCTAACTTTGCCTACGTAATTTTGCCTAAGTTTCAAGAGAAAACTATAATAAAGAGTGAGTATACCCTCACATCTAAATTCTGGAATATATTTTCTCAGTGAGAGCCAGACATGAAGCAGGGAAGCAATGGTTGTACTGATCATATAAGGAAACCACTCACTATCTAAAAATCTAAACAAAGATTACTATTACTGCTGCTCCAAAACAGAGCTGGTAGGGACTATTCTATCTGAATGACTTCTGAATGGAAAATGCAGTTTCTACAAAAGCAAAAGTTTCCATGGGAAAATTCTGATTTTTGCCAAAAATTTTCCACAATTCAGTTTGACACAAATTGGAATATTTCATTTTTTTGAACGGAGAGAAAATGTTTGAAATCAGTTCAACAAAATAGTAAACTGCATTTCTTTATGAGTTCATTGATTTATGGGATTTGTAGTTCAGGCCCCCATTCTCTCCTCTCAGCCAGTCTTCCTGGGGAGGGGTGTGTGTCTCCATCTCCCATAACATTATATAGATTTCTCTCTGACTGAGCTGCACAGTGCATCATGGGAGATGTAGTTCAGCCAAGGAGGCTGGACCATAAGCGAGAATGGGGGCATCAGATTCCTGAACTACAGTTCCCATGAGGCAATGTTCCACTATGGGAAACTGTAGTTTAATATTTAACTGACTCCAAACCAAGTGTTTGGGTTAGTTCAATAAACTGAATGAGGAAGTTCTTATTTAAACACCAGTTACCAAATTCCATGTCCTATGCAGTGGAACATGCAGGCTTGAATTCCTCATCACAAACCCATACATCACAACCCCCATAGCTGCCCACTGCCTCTCACTCACATATTGGTAATTGCATCTCAGACAATGCTTAACTTACTGTTTCTGCTAAAATGACCAGCAATGAACTAGTTAATGTTGACATTTTAATTTTCATAAGGCTCCAGCATTGGCCCATTGAAATGATTGAGGCAGTTCATACCTCAGAACTGTTTCATGCTATCTGAAGACTCAGGCATTATTTTATATTCCTTCACATTTTGAAAATTACTTTTGCACCAGAAAGGCTTGAAACCATTTTAAAATAAATAAATCATAGCCTTAATTGAAAAGCACAATTTTGTGGCAACTTGAATAACTAAAAAAGGTAATTATGCAGTCACAAGTCGTATTGTAAAAATGTCCTGTTAATTACATGCAATAAAAAAAGGAATAGAAATTGACTTACTAAACTAAACTGCTTTTTAAAAAAGATTTATTTTAATCTAATTTGAATCAAAGACTTTTTCTTATCTCATCTCTCCCCAAATTCCTGCATGAGGCATTAATACTCTGACTCCTCCCACTAATTATTAATGTACATACTACCTTTATGCATGCATCGCTTTGTAAACCAAAGTGTTCATACCTGGTTGTTGTAATCAGTCTTCATTCACTTGTGTTACCATGGTGATTGCTGAATGGTGCAGCAATATTTTCTCTGAGTATTTCTAGGGGCCTGATTCAAAGTCTGGTGAAGTCAGCATGAGTCTTTCCCACTCCCAGAGACCAAGAACATCTACTTTACCACGTGCTTGCTTTTGTTGGTCCAAGTTCAGGCACACACTTGGATTTCCACTCCTGTTGCATGTCATGAAGTCAGCTAAGACACCAACTTTCCCCCCCGGATTCTATGTCATTAGTTGATTTATTCTACTGTATACCCACCTAGGGTTCAAGTAAAGGCAATGCCTCTCTAGATGACATACTGCCACCACTGTGATCAGCAGAGGTACTCAATCTGGAGCTCATGTGATGTAAGAAAGAGACAGGGCATTCTCCCTGAAGGGGCCACAGCATTGAACTTGCTTTCCACCTGGGTTCAAAATAGCCCAAATTTGTCTACTTTCAGGGTATGTTTTCAAGGTAGGGGGGAGGGAAAGGAGAGAGAGAATTAGGAAGGTAGTTAATGATGTGAAGGGAGACTGCTTTAATTTGTCTGGTTGTGGGTTAGATAAATTGTTGAGGTTATAATGAAGGGGATTCTGATAATGGTGTTTTAATTAATGTTACATGCACTTAGATCAAATTGACAGATGCCCTTTCCTTCTCTTTACAAATTGACATAAATAAATGGGGACCTGTAAGGGATTAATATAATTGTGAATTCATTTTTTCATGCAAACTTTTGTATAGCAGCTGCCCTACAGCACATTTTGAAATAGGCTAAAATCTCTTTAGGCCACCTCCAAGATAACGAAATTATTCCCACACACGTACAGGCTAATGGAATCCACTTTTGCCATTTGCCTGTATGAGCTAATGTAAATTCCCTGTGGTGTGAAATGGCTGAGTTAATAATGACTGACTACAGGATTTCTATCAATATTCTCCCATTTTGTGTGGTGTTTGCATCACATTATGATGGCCAGTATGTTAACACAATAATAGGGTGAGACTAGGCAATAGTATCGTGTCTTTTGTCAGAGTTTTCAACCTCCAGAGCTATTAGAACACAAAACTCTTCAGGGGTAGCAGGATTCTTTTTTAATTACAGCACAATTTTACATCTCCTTCTTGCTTTAGTGTGTGCATAAAATAGCTTTTTGCCATATATTTTCTAAAAAGGTTGGCGCGAGATAGTTACTAGAATGAGCCTGAAAATAGATCTGCTTCTGAATTTGACAGTTGGTCCCTTTCTCTAATCTCAGATCCAAACACACCTGAACTTTGGGATCTGGATTGGAAGATAGAAACCCATCTTTGCTAGTAACTGGGGGTCCAATCCTGCTAACCCTTAATCATGTGAAGAATTCTTACTCATAAATCCATGGGACTAAATTCCTTGAGCTAAGGGTTTGCAGGATCAGGTTCTGGGTTTGAAATATTTTCTTCTTGAAACAATGTATGTTATTAGGTTAAAGGAAAGGCTTGTTCTGACAAAATAAACATGGAAACCAAGGAACTTTGAAGGAAAATTAAGCCACTGCTATTCACATATTTTATTTCTTAATTAAACCCCCCCCCCTCCCCCCAACACCCTTTCAAATGAACAGCTTCATAACTGCATGGACTTTTTTACTATTACTCTCTTCCTTCCTCACCTCCTGCTATTCATTCTACCAACTTATTACATCTTGTCTTAAATTATATTGTAAGACCTTTGAGACAGGGACTGGAGCTGGCTGAAATCTGAAACTTTTTTGGTTGAAAAATGGCTTTCATAAAAATTAAAATCGCTCCAATACATTTCTTCCATGAAGTGTTTCATTTTTTTGTCAAAATATTTCAGCCAAAAATTTAATTTTTCTTTTTTCATTTTGGGGGTGTTTGATAATCTGAAAACTTAAAATAAAATAAAAAAAAAAAAAATCGAATAAACTTTTGCTTTCATCAACATTTTTCACAAATGCCAAAAAAACAACAACCCATTTTCCAAATAGCTCTAGTAGGAACCATTTCTTCTTGTGTGTACATATAGTGCCCATCATAATGGAGCTCTGAGCCCTAATAGCACTTTTGGGTGCTACCACAATATAGACAGTATAAAAACCTCCAGCATTTGCTGAGGGATTGGTGCTCATCTCAAAGTGCATTAATTCTACTCTGTTAATTGTAAGGCAAGTGCACTGGACCAAGCTTGTTATTACTATTGAATTCATTTGGTTTTTCTTCAACAAAAATTAATCCAAAATGACTTTTCCTGTGGTGATTTTTTTTCTTCCAAAGTGCCTCTGGGACAATTGCTTTGATTGGCATTGTTGTTCTACTAGGCACTTCTAGGGAATTCATGCCTCTTACAACAGCCACTCAATGTCATTATTTAAAGCGCAGTATGCTATTGGGGCTATGATTTTCAGTGCATTGAACAGATTTTCCCCTCCCTTCCATTTAATGACAGTACCATTATTAGAAGGTTAGTGTCCTGGGTTTTTGTTGTTGATGAGCCTTCCCTTGTACTAGTGGCTGATTAGTCTTGTTTCTTCTGTGTTTAATTATAATCCTGATAGAATGCTCGATATAAATTAATAACTGATCAGCATTCTCCGTGAGGTTGTTTTGACAAGACAGACAATAGCTTTCTGTGTGGTGTCAGTCAGTGTGTTTCAGGCCACTTTTGTGATGCACAGAAGAAATGGCTATGGGAGGAAAGATATTTTAAGTGTTCTTCCCCTCATTCTTATGCGGAACAGTTACAGGGTCAGCATTAAGCTTTATCTGTCCTGCAGCAAAAAATCACTCCAGAAGCCTTGATCTCAGAACTTAATGTCTGTGCCACCTAAGGTGACCAGACATCCCGATATTCGGGGCTTTGTCTTATATAAGTGCCTATAACCCCCCCCACACACACACACCCCTCGTCCCGATTTTTCACCCTTGCTATCTAGAGCCACCCTCAGACCTTCAAAGGAGCAGGTTTGAGTGTGGAGCTGAGGACATGAACACTATCAATTGTGTTCACCCAGCACTTGGAACAACAACATTTTCATAAAACTTTCTCTTTTTGAGACCTGCATTCTATTTTCTATCCCATTTTCTCTTTGTGTGTGTCTTGAATCTCAGTACCCTATTTCCTTTTATTATTGTAGAAACATGGGCTGATAGTTTCATAGAATTGCCCACAATAAGCCTCTAATAGTTTTGTGTAAAGCAGTCAGTACAATTGCTCCATACTCTTTTCCTTTGGTTTGTCCCCAGACATATAATGTATTTTACATGGAATATATTAAATTGTGTATTCCTCTTACATCCAAAGCTACTAAAATGCAAATTCCTTTTAGTCTGGTTACGTAGTATCCTCACAATTAATGCCCTGCTTCACCCCCCGCCACCAAATGTAGGTGCCAATCCTGGTATGGAGCTTTGTATTTGCAGGCCCCTGTGCTTATGCAGAGCAAAATGAAGATGATGGGAATCCTTGCAGGACTGGAACCTCTTACAACTTATTTTTGTTGCTACTTCTCACAGAGGAACAATTCCAAGTTCAGAAGCTTCCTTTCCCCAACCTTAGCCCCTTTGGACCTCTCACACAGGACCTTTGTAAGCCTCTCATCTCCCCTGATTGCCTTCAGTATTACTCTGGTCCTCTCAGATCTTTCCTCATCTCTCATTCCCTCACTCATTGTTCCATATCATTCTGATTCTTAAGTTCTCATTGAGCTTCATTTCACTTATACACTGATTTTACACCAGAGTAATTCCTTTGAGTTACTCCTGAATCACACTGGCACCAGATCAAAACTGGCCATTATTTTTGTTGCTCCAGCCCTCTCTAATCTGGTCTGATCCGTGAAGCTACCCAAGTGTCTCTGATCCCCAGAATGCACTTAGGTACTCTGGCATTTCCCAATTAGCCCACTCCACTGTAATAAAACTTGTGACCTACTAAAGAAGGGCTTTCATAGACCATCTATCTTTTTCCTAAGTAGGTCAGATCACTGGCTGGTGTAAATTGTCACAGGTCCATTGAGTTCCGGTGAGCTATGTTGATGTTCACCATCTGAGGACCTGGTCTCTATTTTTGCTTGTTTATGATTAAATGGAATTTAATTACAGGCTGAAATTGACAAGTCTCTTAACTACAAAGATAGCTGTGATCATGTAAAGAGTTATACATGTGTTTTACTTTATAAACTAGGAGTTACCCTGTTGGAGTCTATGGGATTACTCACAATGTACGAAGTTGTGCATGTGCTTAATATTTGCAGGGTCAAGGCCATCGTCTGTGTTCATTTTTCTGTAAAAACACTCGCCCTGTTATAGAATGTCAATCACAGTTCATTGGTGGAATTCGTATTTTCTCAACATTACCTTTCCTGAAGTCACTGTATTGTATTCTATCCTCTCCAACTTTTATTTTCTTTTGAATTATGTTGTAACTCAGGGTCAAAAGATTTTTCTCAAACTTAAAGAAAAAATCCACCTCAGAGCAAGAACAAACATTGACATTTTCAGTCTCACAAGAGACTTTTGGAAAAAGCTGCAGCAAATGAAAACAGGGGATTATAGTGGGAATAATTTTACAACTTTAACTCATTGCTCACTACCATCATACATTTAATACTTGCATTATTTTTTAGAAGTAGGTCTCCAAGCTGAATCAGAAGGTTCTAGCTTTACCAGCTGTGTCTATACCAAAGTTTTTCTGAACGTCTGCTACCGATTGCTGTCCCTAGAGAGACTATACTCCTTTAGTCGTTGCATAGATGTTCAAATGCTGAAGTCACTAATTCTCCATGATCAGAGTTTTATGCCTTTTTTAGCCTTGATTCTGCAATGACTTTCAGACAAGCCATGAAAAGTCCCAATGGAGTCAATGGTGTCCAAAAATATGCAGGAGCCCACCTGTGCAAATCCAGTTGCAGGATTGGGGCATAAGTAGGTAAAAGGAAAAAAGTCCCAATCTACTTTCACAAGCTACAGTAACCAAGAATCACATGAGTGTCTTCAGGGCCAAATTCTACTCTCAGCTATGCCACACAAAACCCATTGTGGCACATTATCTTTTACGTAGATCCACATTATCTCTGATGTATCAACCAAAACATTTCTCTGAATATTTAATATCATCCTTGATTAATACTGCCACTACGATTGAGGCTTTATTTTACCTGTCCCATGACAAAAGTTCTGCATTCTGGTATTTTAAATTTCCAATCATTTTCCTGGCTTACCCAGGCCCCTCTTCTCCAGTACAGTAATTAGAGGATTATGTGTTTTTCATTTGCAATGAAAGGGTATTTTACTGGTTTGTTTCATTTGTATTCTCCTGTCCTCTTTATCTCTTATTATGTGATGTTATTCAATAAATACACTGCCTGGGCCAAACCTCCTTGTAATCCTTCATTTATCACTAATCTAAAAATCAGCCAAGATAATCTTCCATTTTTAGCAACCAGTCTCCTAGCTTTCACATCACTGGGAAATGCAGCTTATTTTTCACAACACTCTGCTTTGTTATGATTATCCACAATTCCCACCGCCAGTTAACTGGCACTAGCTGGTTAGCTATATTCATTCACATCCTGAAGATTTGGTTGATAAACATGAAGGGTCCAATTTTTCCTCAACACCAGGAGTCTTGGGCCATGTTAAAAAAAGTGCATGAAACTCTGCTAATTTGCATGCTCAATTATGACACTTCCCCCCACAGCTGGCCAATTAGAGGCCCATTTGCACAATAATGTAAATTATAATTCAAATTAGGCATGAGATTTTGTGAACGTATTTATGTGTGGCCCTGAACTACTGGGGTTTTGAAAAACCAGGACTGGACCTCTATAGCTACTACTAACTGGTGAATGTACGTTTTCTGAAAGTCAACTTATGCTATCATCATTGCCATCTCCTGGAACAATACTGATCATCTACATTTCAAGCAAACTAACAGCAATGAAGTGAAAAAACACATAGTTTATTTTTACAAGAGAACATCCCACAGTGACTTTTTCTTGTTATGGGCGGGGGGAGATATCACACCTGTATCAGTGATTCTATGCATACTTATTGCTTGAAAACATGCATTTGATCCGACGGAGTTTCTCAGTATGGTAGGTCCTTATTAGAGTTTGTACATGGGAAAATTAGGCACCAACGAATGAATGTTCCTTAAAACAGGACAAGTGATCACTTCAGCTTTGTGTGTCTTGGTTTCCCTATCTAAAATATTGGAATAGTACCCATCATTGTAAGTGCCTCACTATCCTTGGATGAATGAAATATGCTGCATGATGGAATAAATATTATCCTGTCTGATAGAATTTCTTTGCTTTGGAAGCAAAGAAACACTGTTGGAAAGAATAATAAGAACAACTGCAGGGTTTTTATTAAAATTAAAATAAACTTTATGATATCCTACCACTTAAATTAATAAGGAAGGCATGTTAGCATGTGGCATGATATCAGATATGGCACTGAACAGAGCACTTTAGAGGGAGAAGACTTATAGAGCAGACCCCATTTGATGGGATTAATGCAAGGAAGAAGCCTGTAATTTACTTTAAAACATGGGAGAGGCAAGAGAGTGTGTGTAAGAGAGAGATGGCGGCACTGGAGAGCGTACAGAGAGATTGGGAATGTGAAAGAGGAAAAGAATGATGGAGAGGGAAGAGAGATTGGAAAATTGGGGTAAGGAAGAACAGAACAGCACAGGAAGAGAAAGAGGAAAGGGATGAAGGAGGGTAAAGGGAAAGAAGTAAAAATAGATCAGTTACGTGATATCGAAAAGTGATTTTGAAGGGAAAATAGACTGAAAAAAGACAGAGGAAAGGAAAAAAGTGAAGGAAATGAAAGGAAAAAGAATAAATGTAAGGGAGAAAAGATACATTTAAAAGGAAAGGGATAACATTTGCTGAGGGTGGCCCAGGACAATTTCTGTGTCTAGCTCTGCCTGGGTATCATGCCTGTTTTGTCTTTTGTTATATTTTTAATACAATTTCACTCTCCTGACTTTAAAAAAAAAAAGTGGTTGCATCTATAGGTCAAAGACAACTGTGTGAGTCATTCATAGACTCGTGATGTTAGCTAGATTTGAACCAACATCCTTGAGCTGAAAGGCCCTGTATACCCTTGTTAATTCCCCAGCCTTCTTATTAAATAGGATAAAAGTCAAAATGAGAAAATGCACCTTGCTGCTTTGAAACTTTAAAAATACTTTTTGGTTTTATGTTAAATACACATAGTTGACCAGAGAACTTTATCATCTGTTGTAGTCTACAGTTCCTGCTTCTATCTTCTTCTCTTTGTACATCCTTCCTGAAGAGATGAAATAAATACTTACTTGCCAATCCTGGCAGGTTTTGTCAGAAAGTGTAGTTGTTTGGAGAAGAGATTAATCAGTAAAGTTTTAATGCAATATATAATTAAGCAGGAACTTGCTTACAACCGGGGTTGGCCACTTGCCAAACAATATCAGTTTTATAGAGTATTACATTGTTGATTTAATCATTATTAGGTCTGCATTACCAGAAGCACTTCTCAGGTGCATTGCAAGCATAAGGCCAAAGGCTGGGGATGAAATCCTGGCCCCACTGAAGTCAATGGGAGTTTTACTATGGACTTTAGTGGACTTTGGAGCAAGCTCTAGTATCCTATACAACCCCACCACCATTGTGTTGTCTCTTGGATGCATATGCTAATCCCCCAAAACCCCTGCTCTGACTGGGAGAACAGTGTGGGGCCAAAAAGGAAGGGTGAGGTTGCAGCTTTAGAACTCTCTCTGTACTGCTGCTCTATGGAGGGGAATGGCTGGTTGTTCAGCTCTTCTTCTAGTCCAACCCAAGCACTCCCTGCCCCACATTCCATGCTAGGACACAGGGAGTCTCTATAGGCCACAGCTTCATGACATGCAAAGATTGTAGACCCTCTGTCCTTACACTCAGACCGTAGCAATGGATTATACTATTGTTTAAAAAATGACAGACATGTATGGGTTTATAATTTTATGTTGAAAACAAACCTTACCATTAAGCCAAGGGAAAAAGAGTTCCTAGACAAAGAAAACAAATTGCACCCAACAGCAGGTCTGAACTTGCTCCCCTATGGAGCTGAATTTGATGATACCAGGTATGAATTTAGGCCCTGAAGTAGTTAACAACTCAGTTAGACTTTCTCTGTGATGCAAAGAAATCCCGCCAAAAGAGGATTGTTAATCTTTCTTTTTCAGTGGTGTTCATGGTCACGCTGTTAAGAGATGGTGCATGGATGGGATAGCAGTGAAGATAACTTAAGTAGCCAATCACAATATGGCCATGAATAACCAGGGTCCCAAACCATATTCTACAAGGGTGAAATACCAGAAGGATAGTATTATCCTAATGTTAGGCTGGTTATAAAACCTGATAGCAGTCCAGAACCTATCTAAACAGCCAAGTTGTCTCTCACTGAAGCCACTGGCAATTTTGCCTGTTACTTCAGTGGGATCAAGATCTAGCCCAGAATCTTCTCAATTATATATAAATCAGCCTGTCTCTACTCATTTTTTATAATACAGATTTGTTGATTGATAAATTATTTGGGTGAAAGCTGCTTTCTGAACAGCATTAAAAAGAGAAAAGAATAGGGACAATCTTTCCACTGGATGTCACTCTTAGCTTAGGTCTGGGTTATCCTAAGACTAGTGCATCATTAACAGAAAACTGGTCTCCTAGCTTTTTTTTTAAATATGAAAAGGTTTCGTATTTAATCCTATGGTTTATAGAATTAATTTGTTTTAAAGACGAGTTCTTAAAATTTAATAATAAAATGCCCCTCATGTTCTTTTTTGCCTGTGTATCTCTAATATAATATAGTTCTGTACAACAAATTAGGTTAGTTAAATTAGTTGATCACTGAAATCATACTATAAATGATATCCTTTTATGTCCATGTAATGACGGAGTGTGTGTTGAGACTTGGACTTGACGTAGGGTCTTCATTATAAAGTTAATGGCACATTCTCTATTTTATATATATTTTCACAGCAAAAACTGCACGGTGAAGACAAACAGTTATCCCACAATAAATAACTGTCAACTTTCCCCACACATCACCATTTAATCTCTTTACTCAAAAGTGGGAATTTTTAAAAGCACTAAAAACTGTCAAAGTATCAAATCATGCTTTGCTACATAAATAAGTTTGCTCAAACATGGATCACTTAGACAAAAAAGGTGTTTCTATCTGATAAAGATTTAGCACACAATGTATTTTATCAAATCCACATCAGAACATACTTTTATTCTCAAAAGGTAGTCTATATACCAGATTAATTAGTGTTTGCTTATATTTACTCATTTTATCTTTGGATAAAATTGCATGCAACCAAAATAGCCAAAGTATGTTTAGATGTCAATACAAGAATTACTTATCAGAAGGGAAAATCCAAATCCACTAGGACATTTTCAATTCTCTGAAGAAAAGAGGCAAAAAGTTCAGTGGAAATAGCTTTGCTTTTTCCTCTGAGGGAAAAAAAAAATCATCATTCAAAACTCTTTTTGTTAAGCCCTGACACAGTGCTCAGAGTATAGAGCCTGTTCCAAAGCCCTTCATAGCCAATGGAAAGACTCACTCAGACTTCAGTGGGCTTTGGATCAGCCTGATAGAGCACAGAAGACAGATCTTTGCCCCAGGGACCTTAGAATATATGAAGCAAATCCTACTGTTCTTTCCATAGCTGCTGAATGCCCTTGAAACAATAGGGTCACCTTGGAGAGAGGTGGTACTATAGAATTTTAAGAACACAAGTACTGTGTTTGCATCTCCTGATCCTCTGCAGAGGCTTTGTGTCCTAGTGCAGTTTGGGTATGGGAGGATGCACTACTACATGGATCCACCAGCCATTCGGTCCTCCACAGTGCGAAGGAGTGCAGGAGATATGGTCTTCAGCAGCCCTGAGACAGAGCAGCCATCATGGAATGGTTAAGATTCCATTCCTTCCCTTCACCCATTGCCCACCTCAGCACACAGGCCATTTACTGCATGCTGGGAAGAGAATTTGATCCTAAGTAAATACACTTTTGAAAGTCATTTTAGTTTATGCCAATGAATTAAACTGCTCATTAATTGAAGTGATGTTCTGTAATGCTCCATTAGAAGCAGCAATTCAAAATCTATCACATATAGATTTTGTTTGCCTCAATTCCATTAAGCTGTCATAGGGCACTTCTGGTTTTGTGGCATTTCATTTTGCATGGCTCCTCAGGGTCACAGAACTGCCCACAGCTGTCCCTTATAATTACATTTCAATGACAAGTCAGGTGTTTGGTTTATGGCTTGATGCTCTAACAGAGTCAGCATTTAATAGCCAGAAATAAGCTTTGAAGCTAATGCCCCTTTAAAGTGATTGAGGAAGTTTGTAGCTTTGATACTTAAGTTTCAAATGAGTTTGCTAGAGAACTAGTAAGAGAAGACAAAATTCATACCAGCACAGAAGTCTTATGCTAGGGCCCCTTCAGTACCTTAGTCCTGCATTAAATAGGACACACATGGAGACAAAGGCCTTGTTTGTATCTTTTGTACTGGGGAGACTTTCACCCACAGAGCACTGAGTCACATATGTACAACTAGAAAGGCTAGAAACATCACTTAAATGTAAAAGTAAATTCTGTAGAATACCTCAAGAGCTGTATTAAGCTACATGTATGTCAACAATTGTCAGTGTAACTTAGTACACTTGAACTAGCCCTCTGGGGCAGAGGTACAAGAGGCTTTGCTAGAAGCCTAAGCCCATTAGCCCCCCCCCCCCAATCAAAATGGCTTCTAGCTTTTCCTGGGAATGGTGAGCTGCAGCTTACATTTGACCCCCTACCTGCCTTCCTCCCTCATAAACTTACCTTTGTTGTCTTCTGGCCAAAGGAGAGGGCTGATTGCCTGTTCTACCTAACCTACTCTGTATGGAGAAAGGTGCTGACTATAGAGGGTCACATGGCCCTATTGCACAGCTGCAGGGGAGTGGTTGCTGCTGCTAAGTAAAGAACACTGTTCCCCAAATCCTAAA
This sequence comes from Platysternon megacephalum, assembly GCA_003942145.1. Classification (NCBI taxonomy): domain Eukaryota; kingdom Metazoa; phylum Chordata; order Testudines; family Platysternidae; genus Platysternon; species Platysternon megacephalum. Next base: position 1,302,735 of record QXTE01000195.1, on the reverse strand, counting down.
GCACCTTTGGAAAGTCAGAAAGCAACCTGGCTTCTCCTAAACCAGAGTAGCAGAAGCTGGGAGTTTTTTTGTTGCACCAGCTGCTCTAGTAAGTACAGTAATTAGTACCAAGTTTCTTCATTCCTGAGTTGGAAACAGCTCTCTCTGGGGGTGAAAGCACAATTCAGCCTCTATGTCTAGTTATTTTTGATGTCTTTGCTGTGATTGATCATAAAGGTGTCAGTTGGTTTCAGTTATAATGGTAGTTTTTGAGCTGTAGATTCAGGATCTACATATGCATCTCATAACGTGTTGGGCTGGATTCACTTTGTAATGGCCATCAAACAGCCATAAAATGGTTACCTTTATAACTGCCCGCTAGGGATGTGTTTTGCTGCCAGAAAGACACTGCAGCAAGATATACAAAACCACCTGGTTTCCAGCAACCAGGTTATTAACTTTCTACTTAGATCTCCAACGGGTGTACAGGGCAGAGCCAGGAAGCAGGGCTGGGGAATGAAATTCCAAGTAGACACTTAGGCCTGGTCTATACCTACCTACTTTGCTTAGGGCTGTGAAAAATTTTGGCCCCTGGGCACTATAATTAGGTTAACCTGACACCCAGTGTAGATACAGCTAGGTTGATGGAAGAATTTGTCTGGCTGCTTAGCTACTGCCTCTCAGAGAGGTGGATTAACTACACCAACAGAAAAATCTGTTTTGTCAATTTAGGAAGCATCTACACTAGGGTGCCACAGTGGCACAAGTGCTGTATGCCCAGTTGTGTGCCAGATCTGTACTTTGGGTTGGTACTTTGCTGTTTTGTGTGTAGTTGTATAAAGCTGTTTTATTTTGCTTGTGGCAACCAATGTGCTATAAAATCTTGAGGAGGAAAACTTGCAGAGGCCTCTTCCTTCATCATTGCCTTCTACCAGCTTATCCATCTTTTGTGTTCATTTTGTAAAGAACATGAGCTTTAAGGGTCACATAGTAAGTGATCTGCAAATGTCATTCTACTTTGTTTTATCTGTGGGAAAGTTTAACAAAAAGGCAGCTATCAGCAGCCGAGACTTGTACTGGTTCAAGTTTCTGACCTTGTGAAGAATCCAGCTACACAGTGTTTACAAGTGTTTACCCCCTACTTTTACTCGTATTTCCTTGTATCAATTCATGTTTCTAGCTGCTTAAAACTTCATGAACTTTGCATAGAATTCATTTAAAAAATGAGTCACAGAAATAACATCATCTGATCCAAATAAACAATTATTGATAAAAAAAGGGAATGCAGAACCAAAATTTAGGTGTGGTATAAGTGGGAACAAATCTCCTTAAGTTTTTATGGGATGTTAGATAAGTTTAATTAGTTATGTACTGATGTCCTAGACAATAGACATTACAACCCATTTTCTTTATTTCATTATATTCTTTTACAGTTAACGGCATGATTTTTCAGAGATAATATAGTGACTTCTTCCTTACCCCAGGCACATGCTTGCATTGGTTATGGAAATATGAATTAATAGTTTTAATTGTATGATAATCCCATGAATTCATTCTTTGTGCTCTTTGCTGTTGAATACCAGACAATTTCACAAATGTGACTTTTCCTCCTTCTTCCTCCCCATTCCCAGACGAAAATGCAGAGATGTGAAATGAATGGCCTATTATAACTATATATAGAAGTTTTTGTACGGACACTTATACATGGAGACTCTTATCATCTAGATTATACATAGGACACTTGATACATTACTTGCCTAGATGAGCCTACTATAAGGTGGGTGCACGACTGGTTGAAAAACTGTACTCAGAGAGTAGTTCTGGTTCATAGTCAAATGGGAAGGGCATATTGAGTGGGGTCCAGTTCTATTCAATATCTTTATAATTGATTTGGATAATGGCATAGAGAGTACACTTTATAAAGCTTGAATTATACCAAGCTGGAAGAGGTTGCAAACTTTGGAAGACTGGATTAGAATTCAAAATGATCTTTGAAAAACTGGAGGAATCATCTGAAATAAATAGAATTAAAGTCAGTAAGGATAAATGCACAGTACTACACTTAGGAAGGAATACTAATTTGTGCAAATACAAAATGGGAAGTGATTGCTTAGGAAGCAGTACTGCAGAAAAGGATCTGGAGGTTACAGTGGATCACAAACTAAATATGAGTAGAAAATGCAATACAGTTGTAAAAAAAGTGAATATCATTCTGGGATTTATTAGTAGGAGTGTTGTAAGCAAGACCCAATAAGTAATTCTTCTACTCTGCTCAGCACTGGTAAGGCCTCAACTGGAGTACTGTGTCCAGTTCTGGGTACCACACTTCAGGAAAGATGTGGGAAAAATTGGATAAAGTCCAGAGTAGAGCAATAAAAAATATTAAAGGTCTAGAAAACATGACTTAAATATATGGAGATATACCTATCCCATAGAACTGGAAGGGACCCTGAAATGTTATCAAGTCCAGCCCCCTGCCTTCACTAGCAGGACCAAGTACTGACTTTGCCCTAGATCCCTAAGTGGCCCCCTCAAGGGCTGAACTCACAACCTTGGGTTTAGCAGGCCAATGCTCAAACCACTGAGCTATCCCTCCCCTCCTTATTAGGAAAGATTGAAAAAATTGGGTTTCTTTAGACTGGAGAAGGGAAGTGTGTGTGTGGGGAACATAACACTCTTCAAATATGTAAAAGATTGTTATAAAGAGAAGGATGATAATTTGTTCTCCTTATCCACTGTGGCCAGGATAAGAAGTGATGGTCTTAGAGTGCAGCGAGGGAGATTTAAGTTAGACCAGTGGTTCTCAACCTATGCAGCTCTCTCTCCGTTATGTGGGCTGCATCTGTACAATATATACCTGTATGGCCCCAAGGATGTCACATGTGCCGCAGCTGTGTGCTGACTGGGCTGCAAGCAGCCCATGGGCAGCAGGTTGAGAGCCACTGAGTTAGACATTTAAAAAAACTTCCTAACTGGAACAAATTACTTCAGAAGGTTGTGGAATCTCTGTCAGTGGAGGTTTTTAAGAACTGGTTAGACAAGCACCTGTCAGGGACAGTCTAGATAATACTTAGTCCCCTGAGTGCAGGGACATGGATTAGATGACCTAGCAAGGTCTCGTCCAGTCCTACATTTGTATGGTTCTATGATAATTCAGTAGGTTTTTGCAGACAACTCTACATTTAAAAGATTATTCCTTCACTTCTAATATCTTATACTGAAGACAAAATCACACACAATTGATGATAAAGAAAAGTGACACGTGAAGTTAACACTGCAGATTGTGCTTAGTATTTACTTCTGTTGAAAAATAGCATTACTTAATGTATGAATACTGTCTGGAACTTGCCTTAGGGAAGCCCAAGAGCTCTATGGAATTTTGAAGGCATGGTGCTTAGCCACAGACAAAGTGTGCTTTCCAGTGAGATCAAGTATGTAACTCATTGCATTAAATGCATTTGCTACACAATTTTTAGTTACGGTATGCTTCAGCAGCCGGGCTTTTAGTGGTTTCACTAAATTGCTACTGGTTATTCTTGTTTTTAAATAGGTAGAAATTACATTTTGCACCTTTTTACACTTGGAAATAAATGTCTTACAGTTTCTTTGAGACTGTGACTTCAGCTGTAGCAGTATCAACAGTGCACTGTGGTTATGTATGGATGTAAAAGGAGATAGCTACTTGTATTTAAATATTTTAATCTGATATAGCTTCACGTCACTTACAATAACCACCCAAATAAGTAAAAGCACAATAGGGAAAAGGTGAGGAGATCTTAAAAATGTAGACATAACTCATTCTCTCTCTCCCTCTCCCCCCCCCCCCCCCCCCCCGACAAAGATACTTTAAATGGGAGAAACAGTAGGGAAGGCCTGATCCTAATTTTTTTGAATTCAGTGGCAAAACTCTCACCAATTGCAATGGGAACAGGATTTTGAAGTGGGACTTGGATAGTTTTGGGGGATTGGCAACATGGAAACTTTCAGCTTTAGGCTCTTGATGTGGCAAAGTGATGCAAACAGGTGGACCCCTGCATTGGTATGGAGCCCCCTTGAAATCAGTGGAGCGCTGTGCAGGCAGATGGGTTTGCTGGCATTTGTTAGATTGCAGGATGCTGATCTAGGATGCTAATTCCTATCCAAGTTATTACAAATGGAGAGTAGTTATCTGACTGCTGCTTGGGAGCCTATGTCAAATGAGTGTGGTGATCTCCACCTCATCCTTGATGGACAAGCATCCATATACAAAACCAACCACAAATGGTGCTAATTAATCCCCTTGTTGCCAGTATCAAGAGAGGCTCAGCACTGACTCAGGCATGGAGATTGAACTATCACTTAACTTCCTAGGATGTGTCTACAGTATGGCTTTTTTTTTTCTTTTTTCAAAACAAGCCTACCACTGGTTCAGCTGCATTAGTAATAGCAGCAGTGGGATTCACAGGGCTCCAGGCAGCAAGGAAACACGTCTATATGAAACCGTGCTTAGGGTATTGGCAACTGCTTGAAATCCTGTTTATTCTAGCACTCCCAATATTGCTAAGGAGGCACCAAAGGGGTAAAATGTATAGAAATGAGCCTAGTACACACAGTGTGCTAAATGGCTTTTCTAGATCAGGATTGAGGCACAGGGGAGTAGCAGACCAAATTTGGTGATGAATCCTGGTCACATGCCACTTGAGGCACACTGCGCTTATGCTTAGAAGAAGGTTGCATTGCCCCTGTGTAGGCAGTGTCTGTTTTGTGAATAACCGGAGAACTTCTCTCCAGATCTGCTAATCTAGCACTGTTTACAAGCACCAAATTCACATAAAAATATTTAATTAAAAAAAAAACTGGACACAACATTAATAGGAACCTATCCAAAATTCGGGCTTCATGGGGACTGTGTAAAATAATCCACACAAGCAACAGAGCAGGAGCTCCATTACTGTTTTCTAATAAAGCCCAACCTTTAATAACATGGAGTGTGGGGAGAATAAAGAAGAGAGACCTGATCATGCCAGAAATTCACCTGGGAGGATCCTAAGGCCTGGAAAGATAGCACTATTCACATACAAGTAGTAACTTGTATGCTTTCTCCATCCCCGGTTCATGAGGCAGGTTGGTCACAGGACTCAAATATGTAGAGTCCTTAGTATATGAATAGTCCCTCCAAAAAAAGGTCTTCCATTACTCCAACCAAGATAGATTCCCTGGTTGGCTGCCTTTATTTCAGCAACCTTATCCCTGACCACAAATTTGTTCTCCTTCTTTATGTATGCTTTTCTGTTTTACATTTACTATCCCCTTTCATCCCTATATATGTTAGTTGGGATTGAACCAAAGGGCCATTGATTTTGCTCCTTTGCCAGAAGCTTTGGCTCTGATTGGTTCTCTTTGGGCGATTTGGTTCACTCCTTTGTCCATGTTTTGAATTTATTGTATCATCTAGGGCTTAGATTCTTTTTCATAATCTCTATAAATATTACATAAAACTTATGCTTAACTCCATTTTAATTTTTGCATTATATCTTACCTTTTAAGATGTGTGGTCTACAGGCCATCAATAGTTTGGAGTCCTTTCTGGTGACCTTCAGAATGAAAATGCCTGGCAGCCAAGTAACACCTTCATGCGATAAGAAAGTTGAGGCTTGGAAGGGGAGAGGAGAAAAATGATTGCTCTATTCATGAAGTGGGCTGCAGAATTAAAAAGAAAGAGCCTTGTTTTAGTGCAAACGTGCTACCCTTCCTAAACTATACTTTTTTAAATCTTACATCTAGGCAGGTTGTTAAATTGAATGAATAGTTTAGTGATTGTCTGAAAGTCGATAGTTGAGTAAAGCTTTTAAAATAAATCCATTTCACTTTCTTTTCTTCTACACTGCACTTCTGTCCCTTCTTTCACTAGGCCCAGTTAGCAATTTTGTCACTGCTCTTGGCTATACCATCTCTGTAGTCATCTTGCATTATATATGTGTCTACAGTAAGTGCCTGAGTGATTAGCAAAGATGTCTAAATGTGGCTCTTCCCATTAGGCTCCAATTACCAAAGCAACGTCCTGGAAATGGGGTATGAGCTTTGAGGTTTCTGTCTTTTGATTTAGACATATTACCTAATACATACTTAGAAATTTAAGAATCCCTTTTTGGAGACAATCAATTTTGACATTTCTAGTCTCTAATCCCAATTAAAAATAAAAGGTCTAGTTTTTTTCTGTAACTTTCACCCCATATTCTTAATTTTAAAATTGTATCTTTCCTCCTATAGGATTTGCTTTTATACGCAATTTTTTTTTTCTTACACAAAATTGGAGGACTTTTTTTCCCTCTGGATAGATCAAAGCATAACACATACAACTACTCCCTCTGAGAAAACAAGTCACGATGTCTCTGCTACCCGTCCGCCTCCTGCTGTGGAGGAAGATAACTAATCAGCAAATCAAATCTATATTCTCTGACTTGTGATCATTCTTACCCAGATCAAAACATAAAAGTTTGGCATGAATATTTTTTTTCAATCAACCTCATACCAAAACTTTTTTGCATACATTTTAATTCAAAGAGGAAAGCACAAAATATGATGTCTTCATTGTGTATGTATCTTATTTACAGCTAAAGTCAGCAGCAATACCTAAGTGTAAGTTCCGGAAATGCTGTTCTGTTATAATCCAAACTCATGACTAGGGCTCTGCTTGGTTATATGAGTGTTTTTACCTAAATATATATACATAATGTTATTATATGTGCCATCTCCTTGCCTGTGGTAGCCCTTCAGTGGCCAAAGTACTTTGTTTATGAAATGGTTTGTGGGGGCAAGATGAAGGTGGGAATGAAGAGAACCTCATGAGGAAAGGATCAGCAGCATCAACCCCCTTTTCAGGGAAGGGAGAAACTGCTTCACTCCACTATGCTGCTCTCATTCTTCCTCTAATGAATATGTAAGACTGGTATTGTTAAAAAAATCAAAAGCCCTGTGAAAAAATGGAGCTTGCATTGTATTTGCGTGAATAGGAATATTAAATAGCCTTAGAAGGTCCACAGTGGCCCAACTGTTGCAACCATCTTCAAGAGAACCTTGTTATCATAAAGATTTTGTGAAAACTCTTGTGCTTACTGATGTATGTCTTAACTATTTCAGATGCTGTAAGAAGCAAAAATGAGTCAACCTGATTTTTCATACTGTGGTAAACCTAGGGACATTAGCCAAGATTTTTGTGGGCTGGTAATGGCATTAAAAGATAACTAGAGAAATTATGTATTTATATTTAACAATATTCATATATTCTTTGGCACCATGTTAATTAAACAATTGTGATGCTGTTCAGGTTGCAGATCAAGTCTAACAAAGGGGAAAGAAAGTGAATCATAACCAGTCTATTATCCAGTGGGAAATAGGGTGGTAGGAAATTCAAAGTTTAGCTATTATTTGAACTCTGACTTTGGGTCTTGAAATTCTTATTTAATTAGAACTGGATGAAACTGGTATCTGTGCTTCTCTAGTATATACACATGCCATTAACTCTTGGGCCAATATGGTAGGTCACGGTATATGTAGATTTTTACAACCAGATTGGATCAAATTCTCCAGTTACAATGGCAGAGTCCAGTTGTATCAGTAGGGTTCCACCAGTAACTGAGATGTGACTAAGACCCAAGAAGTGGCTTGCAACATAACAGTATCTTATTTTTATATGGCACACTTGACCCTGAAGGATCCCAGCATGGTTTGCAGACTAAGGGTGTGTCTACACTGCAGCTGGAGGTATAATTTCCAGCTTGGGTAGATGTACCCACGCTAGCTTTGATCGAGTTACTGCACTAGTAGGAGCAGTGTAGCCACAACTGGTGGCATGGGCTTGTCACCTGAGCACAGTCTTTTCCCAGACCCTATGTAAGTGCTAATCTGGATATACAACTATTTCCTGGTAGTAATTTGATCAAAGCTAGCATGTATCCGTCTACCCGAGCTGCAGTGTAGATGTACCCTGAAGGTGGGATTTTTAAAACCATTCTGCTCTGGCCTAACTTGACTCCCACATAAGTCAATGGTAAAATTCCCTTTGATTTCGCTGGTAGCAGAGTTAAGTTGATGCTGAACATTTCTGAAAAATCTGCCCTAAATGTACAGTATTTATTTTAGCAACAGAGAGTCCTGTGGCACCTTTAAGACTAACAGATGTATTGGAGCATAAGCTTTCGTGGGTGAATACCCACTTCGTCAGACGCACGTAATGGAAATTTCCAGAGGCAGGTATAAATATGCAGGCAAGAATCAGTCTGGAGATAACGAGGTTAGTTCAATCAGGGAGGGTGAGGTCCTCTGCTAGCAGTTGAGGTGTGAACACCAAGGGAGGAGAAACTGCTTTTGTAGTTGATTAGCCATTCACAGTCTTTGTTTAATCCTGATCTGATGGTGTCAAATTTGCAAATGAACTGAAGCTCAGCAGTTTCTCTTTGGAGTCTGGTCCTGAAGTTCTTTTGCTGTAAGATGGCTACCTTGACATCTGCTATTGTGTGGCCAGGGAGGTTGAAGTGTTCTCCTACAGGTTTTTGTATATTGCCATTCCTGATATCTGACTTGTGTCCATTTATCCTTTTACGTAGTGACTGTCCAGTTTGGCCAATGTACATAGCAGAGGGGCATTGCTGGCACATGATGGCATATATAACATTGGTGGACGTGCAGGTGAATGAACCGGTGATGTTGTAGCTGATCTGGTTAGGTCCTGTGATGGTGTTGCTGGTGTAGATATGGGGGCAGAGTTGGCATCGAGGTTTGTTGCATGGATTGGTTCCTGAGTTAGAGTTGTTATGGTGCGGTGTGTGGTTGCTGGTGAGAATATGCTTAAGGTTGGCGGGTTGTCTGTGGGCGAGGACTGGCCTGCCTCCCAAGGTCTGTGAAAGCGAGGGATCATTGTCCAGGATGGGTTGTAGATCACTGATGATGCGTTGGAGAGGTTTAAGCTGAGGACTGTAGGTGATGGCCAGTGGAGTTCTGTTGGTTTCTTTCTTGGGCTTGTCTTGTAGCAGGAGGCTTCTGGGTACACGTCTGGCTCTGTTGATTTGTTTCCTTATTTCCTTGTGTGGATATCGTAGTTTTGAGAATGCTTGGTGAAGATCTTGTAGGTGTTGGTCTCTGTCTGAGGGGTTGGAGCAGATGCGGTTGTACCTCAGCGCTTGACTGTAGACGATGGATCGTGTGGTGTGTCCGGGGTGGAAGCTGGAGGCATGAAGGTAGGCATAGCGGTCGGTGGGTTTTCGGTATAGGGTGGTGTTAACGCGACCATCACTTATTTGTACTGTGGTGTCTAGGAAGTGGACCTCCCGTGTAGATTGGTCCAGGCTGAGGTTGATGGTGGGGTGGAAGCTGTTGAAATCGTGGTGGAATTCTTCCAGAGCCTCCTTCCCATGGGTCCAGATGATGAAGATGTCATCAATGTAGCGTAGGTAGAGAAGGGGCGTGAGTGGACGAGAGCTGAGGAAGCGTTGTTCCAGGTCAGCCATAAAAATGTTGGCATATTGTGGGGCCATGCGGGTGCCCATGGCGGTGCCACTGGTCTGGAGGTATATATTGTCACCAAATTTGAAATAATTGTGCGTGAGGATAAAGTCACAGAGCTCAGCAACAAGTTGTGCTGTGTCATCATCAGGGATACTGTTCCTGACAGCTTGTATTCCATCTGTGTGTGGGATGTTAGGGTAGAGAGCCTCCACATCCATGGTGGCTAGGATGGTGTTTTCTGGGAGATTACCAATGCATTGTAGTTTTCTCAGGAAATCAGTGGTGTCACAGAGATAGCTGGGAGTGCTGGTGGCATAGGGTCTGAGCAGAGAGTCCACATATCCGGATAGTCCTTCAGTGAGTGTGCCAATTCCAGAGATGATGGAGCGTCCGGGATTTCCAGGTTTGTGAATCTTGGGTAGTAGATAGAATAACCCCGGTCGGGGCTCTAAGGGTATGTTGATTTGTTCCTGAATAGTATTTTATTTACCACTATTCACAGCAGTCACTGATGTGTGACACTGGTCAAATCACTTAATCAATATAGGCCTCATTTGCCTCACCTGTGGAATGGGAATACTTATCTACTTCATAGAGTGTTGGGGGGCATAATTATTTGCAAATGCTATGAGATCCTCTGCTGCAAAAGTGCAATAGGTATTATTTTTTTTCTCATAGAGCAGTGGTTTGTAATATAGTATAAATGGAAAAATTAATACTTAGTTAACTGATGTAAAACCTTTACATTTCTATAGTATCTTACATTGGATGGTCTTAAATCACTCTTACAAATGCTTATTAAAGAAGCCTCACGTCAGCCTGGTGAACTCTGTAAGCATTAATATACCCATTGCACTGATGGGTAAAGTGAGATTAAGTGTCTTGCCCAAGGTCATATGGGTGATCTTGGCTTAACCTGGAATAGAACCTAAGCATCCTGGCACCTAATCAGCTGCTATAACTACTAGACCACATAGGGTATGTCTGCACTGCAATAAAACACCCACGGGTGGCCCGTGTCAGCTGACTCAGGCTCACAAGGCTTGGGCTATGGGGCTATAAGATTGCAATGTAGATGCTCAGGCTGCAGCCTAGGCTCTGGGACCCTCCCCCATCACAGGAGCCCTGGCTCCTGTGTGAGCCTGAACGTCTACACAGCAATTTGATAGCCCCACAGCCCAAGGACTGAGAGCTTGAGTCAGCTGACACAAGCCAGCTGCAGTATAGACATACCCATAGTAGCACAGAGTTGGTAACAAGTGATTTTAGTTATTGAAAACTGTTGTCATCTGGTGGCTGGGTATGGATGTATGTAATGAATTAGTCGTGTTAGTTCAGTTCTTACTAAACAGGCAACCACACTGCAAAAACTGCTGTCATCAATGGCACTAATTGGCATCCTTGTTGCGAGCATCGGCAGAGAGCTTTCTACAAAGGGGAGAAGATCCAGGGACTCTAGGGACTTTGGCAAGAGCAATTTATTTTGCCTAGTAGGTACATGGATATTATAGTGAGGGGCAGCAGCACAAAATCTTCAGATTCAGAGTTAGGGCATATTGGTGGGATAATAACATAGAAAGTTTTCTATGCTCATATGACACCTGTTCTGGGCACAAATAGAAAACTTAATTCTCAGGTCATCAGGCCAACACCTTTCACCATCCACATTAACTAAGGGAGAAATACTAAAGAAAAATGTGTCTAAATAAAATGTTACTTGAGAAAATCAGGACTGACTCCAACATTTGCATGTCTTCTTGTAGATCGGTAATGTGTTTAATACTGGAAAATCATCATGGTACATTTACTGGATAATACTGTCAGCTTCTGCTCTGACCTTTTGATAATATCTACATAGAGTGTATCCATTACTGACATTGTTCTATGTGGGTGGTAATTGATAGTACAAAATGTTTTAAAAGTGAACATAATCTTCTCCTCATGATGACTAATGGGCCCAAGGGAATGTCTTCTGAGATGTGACTAAAGGTAGGGCTTAAGGTAAAAGTTTGTCTTCTGAATGGACACGTGCTATAGACACATTAGGTAAAGGCAAATTTCTGAAGAGTACTCTATTGGCGATTGTGGGCCCAGTTCTCAAACTTGAGTATTGAAATTAGCATACAATTTTTTTATTAGCAGTGACGGGGGGGGGAAGGGACACATTTTGTGTTTTTTTTTTTTTTTTTTAATTGTGAAGAATGAGTACCTTTTTTCATTGAAGAATTTTGAAATGCTTCAAGCAGCTCCAGTTCTGAACTTCATACTGGTACCCAAATAAATAAATGTTTTAGGCACCTAAATATGGATCTGAGCATCCAAATGCAGAATCTGGACTCCAGACATAATTACGAAGGTTGAAAGTTGGGCCTATAGTCTTCAAAAAGAAACACTTTTCAAACCTCCGCCTCATTTCTAACGTGTTCAGGTGACCCTCTGATGGAAGAGTAAAGGTGCAGTCAAATTTTATTTTACAACTTCTTGCTCATAAATGCATCTTTCTTGTCCTTCAAGTGGCCCAATTTGATTTAGGCTTTTACAAAGTTGATGAGGCAAGACACCTTCAGAGGCATGTTGAAGTGAATTTCCTTAAGACTCCTGTGTTAGTGGTGATAGTGATTATTAGATTTTTTTATGCAGATGAAGAAAATTTTCTGCAAATATATTGACAAGTCAGTTTTCCTTCCAGGGACAGGAATTTTTATAAGAAAAACACTATAGAGGGGACAACCAACCTGCCTGGCAGATCCATATAGCTTCCTGTCTCAGTCTTTCTAAATGATGGTAATAATTTTGTCTGTGAAGGAAGGCATATGCTACACACACTGACCTGTTTTCTAGGCAGACAGAACAAATTACCTGCTTGTGAGGCAGCTTTGTTATCATGATGACCTATCTCCTAGGCAGATTAAAAAAGGGTAATATCTGTAAAGAGAAACTGCAATGATATAGTACTCTAGGATGCTAGGTATTTCTGAAAGCTGCTTTGAAGATTCCGTTTTTAAATGTGTGTGTGCGGGCGTCCATGTGCATGCATGTCTACTAATATTATTGCTTGTTCAGTACCTGCCTTCAGTGACTCTAGGAGTACTCTCTCTCTCAACGGGGGCCTGATCTTGCACCTCTCTCATTGGCTTTAGGGGAGATGGAAGACTGAATTCAGGGTTAGTTCCCCATTCCACACACAAGCCAAACTCCCCATTGTGGCCAGCAAGAGTAAGGGGTATGTGAGGGATGTGAGACAGGGCCCGGAGTGTTACGAGCTTGCATTTTCAAGCATTGAATTTGAAATGAGCAATTAGAAGTGAGTAACCTTCAGGCCCCACTAGAAACCAGAGAAAATTGATTTCAAAGTTAGTTTAGGGTAAACTCTAACTTTTAAAAAAGAAGGAAAGAAAAAGCTTTCTGTTAATTTAATGGTTTAATACATTCAATTTAGCCAAATAGTTTTAAAGAAAATTACTTTAAAACCACTTTAAAACTGACTGTCACTGATTTCTAATGGGACTCCTCTTCTCCCCCCCCCCCCAATGTAACCTGCTTTAGAAGAGTGGCTTCATGTTGGATTAACCTGTCTCATCATATTTTAAGGCCTTCATTCCTTGATTTAGTAATTTACTCTTCCTGGCAACTGGATGTAGTAGTCACTGTTTTTTAATTGCACACTCATCTTTAATATGATGAGCTAAAAAGGCACTGGCTTGTATGTTTGCCAACTTGGCTTACTCAACACCCCCAACCTTGCACTATCTGCAAAAGAGACAGCCAGAATCTCAGGGTTTGTTTGCATTCTCTAGGCACAAGGAATGGGATGAAGATAGCTCTCTCTACCAGCAGTGTAGCTACCTAAAGGGGATAGGCTAAACTGCAGAGGGATGGAGCTGTAGCACTGACTAGCAGTCCAAGGTTGCTACAGCTAGACTGCACCCTATGCTATCACAAAGAAGGATAAGAACTGCTCCCAACTGCCCTTGGAGAAATTCTGCTAGCCTTTTACCCTATAGGGAGAGCACTTCTGGGACCTATTGCTTGTGCAGTGTACTTCCAATGGCAGTGGCTTTAAAGCCCATAGAGATGTAAGACACGCTACTCAAATATGGTGAGCCAAGTATATTTTAGTACACTTTCTTCAATGCAATTCATAAAAAATGCAATTAAACATATGGAGCCGATCCTGCCATGTCTGAAAATACTAGAGCTATGCATTCTTTCATTAGACCGTGTATATTTTATTTCTTTAGCATTTGATTGGGTTAGAGAAGAAATATAGGAGGCTGTTCATACAGTGAGATGAAAAGCATGCATTCTATTTTAACTGGAAAAGTGGATTGACAGACTTCCAATGAAAATGTACGTTCCACTTCAAATAAAAATTAACTGAAGACATTCATTTCTAGGCAAATATAAAATGGTAATAACAGTACATTGCCTTTATTAATCCAACCCATGTGTTGCCTGCTTTTACATAATGCACCATCACCACCACCTGCTGCGTCATTCAATCTCAAGGTAGCATTAGAAAGATCATTCTTTTCAGGTAGACTAAGGGTGTCAGTATGAGGAATTTCTCATCCTGTCTTTCTGAGCAAAATGCAGGATGACTGCATCTTTTACACACCTTCATTTCATTTAGTAAAATCTCTTTTTTTGTATTGATTTATTAAAGAAAAATAAAGGTTGCCCTTTGAGCTGAATGATGAATCAATTGACTATATATGATGGGCAAAAATTACTGGGGATGTTCTAAAGACAGTCACCATTCATATATGAGTCTATATTAGACAGTTATGTTTTCCTTACTACAGTCTCTTTGATTAATTGCTTTTTCACTGTTCTTGATGCATTTTATGAGCTTGTTTCACTATAACTGTTGCTAGTGTCTAATAGAATTCTTTTCCCTGCCTCAGCCCACCTTTATTTTTGTGTGTGCAATGATTAGACCTAGTTATACTACCAGCCATGGGAGTTAATGTATGGTTGGATTTGCTTGCTTCTTCCTGTTCAGCCCTGGTCCAGCTAATCATTGAAGTTGGGCGATTGGAGGATCTTATGCAGAGCAGTGATTGCCTTGATAACTGTATACGCAGATTAGAGGATGCAGCTGTTTCTCCTCTATCCCTTTTTTGATTAGTCCTTTTAAAGATGGCCCTGTCTTGGTGCTAGGCTGGCTGAAAGAGGTGGGTTACACAAGCTCATGGCAGTCTCACATATGTAATGGATCATATTTTGCATGGTTACACCCAGGGCCGGCGCAACCCATTAGGCGACCTAGGCGGTCACCTAGGGCACAAACATTTAAGGGGCGCCAACACCCCGGCCGGCCGTAGAAATTTGGAGGCGGGACCTTCCGCCGCCTAGGGCGCCGGCAAAGCTGGCGCCGCTACTGGTTACACCTGTGCAACTCATTTGAAGCCAATGGGATTTTTATGGGCCTATAATTTGATTTAAAATGCTTATCTGTATGCTGCTGTAGTTCTAGCTTTGACTTAAAAAAGTTTAGTGCTAACAGATTCTCTTCCCACGTGGCAAGAATGGCAGAAGATCCTTCTTCAGTTAGCCCTTTGGCTCTTCAGCGCAGCTCACTCTTGCTTATGGGAGCTCCCAGGCTGAATGCCAGCTGTATGCAATCGAGTTCTGCACTGTGAAGAAAAGCTCCACAGTGTGGATCAGAGAGATGGAATATTGCCTGAAGATTCATACTTACTTTTTAAAGAGTAAGATCTTGTTATCTATAGTATCTAACAATACCGCAGTTACTTAACAAGCCAGGCAGATGCCCACCTAGGTATTTACACAAGATCCATCAAACAGGAAGTTTGTAAATTTGAAGGCGAGTGTGAATTAATGCCCTAGGAATGTGAAATAATGCAGGATGTTTGAATTGCCCAAGTGCAATGGACTAGCGGCAGCTTTTCCTGCCTCCTAGACTGAAGTGAAAAATATTGTCCCTAATAACTTTAAGTTGGAAGGTGTTAAAATTGGCATTTTTATTCAGATAGGTTACCATGGGTTTTTTTTAAGGTGTCTTTGGACGTTATTGCTCTAAACTGGCCTAAAACTTGAACACTGAGTGCTGTGGTGCACGTAACATGTTGTATTTATTTTATTTTTCATGCGCTTTGACCAGACAAACAATAAATTAAACTTTAATATCCCAAATACCTCAAACACAGCTTTAAGTTACTTTGCAAGTCTAACTACAAGCCCCTGGAAAAATGGTCATCCTGACTGGGAAGATTTCAGCCTAAGGTATATTTACAGAAGATGGCATACCCAGGGCAATTAGTAATGCTGTAACTCTCCTCCAAATGCAGATCAGGACATGCCAAAATCTGGTTCACTTTTATAGTACCATTTGCACTCTATAGCTTAGCTGAGCACTCAGACCTGTTTGTTTGACGTGGTATATGCCTACAAGTCTTGCCTCACATTACAGAGTTGCCTTTAAGGAAGGAACAGCACCAGTTGGTCTGGATATATCTTTGAGTTCTAAATCTTCTAAAACTGCTTGGAGAATGCATTCTGTGTAATGCAGTATTTTTGCTCTCATTTGCTTCATTTTGGGTAATAGGCTTTTGAAAACCTTCTGTCCCTCTGATTACTGAAGCACTGAACAAAAAAAAAAAAAGCACATTCTGGGCAACCTTAGTGCTGTAATTTGGCAACTGCTCCAATGTTGTTGAGTCAAAATAACATTTAATTCATTGACACTGGCAGACCTATCTCTGATGCTAAAAGCCCAATAGTCCTTCAAACAGCTGATATACTCGATAAACTCGGTGCTTCAGTGTTCCTCTTTTCAGGTGGCAGGGAGTCTGTTATGGAAAGGATATATTCCTTGGTGGTGCTGGTCTACAAATGGTTTCCTATGTTTGGCCAACAACCCGGAGAAGTGAAATAAAACTGTCATGGCATTCCATTGAGCACTGAAACACTGTGCAAACATCCAATTTAATCAGTTCTACTGGGACTCCAGTGTAGCAATTTTAGCAGTCCATACTTTTGAACCTGCTGGGCATTTTATGGGGAAATCAGCATGAATGTTTGCGTAATGCTACTTCTCATTCCCACTCTTAATGGCAGTGACTGTAGCGCTGCAGATTGAAGAAATGTATTTGTATTCCCAGCAGCATACTGAGCAAAACAATCTGATTATCTATTCTAGTGTGAATCTCCTGTCCTGCTAATCCAAATCCATCTCTTTAAGAACTGAGCTTTTACGAATACATGAAAAATAATGTAGATTTTTTTTTTAAATGATCGACACTATTAATTAACCATGGAAATTACACATATTGGACATTGCCTTGGTACAAAAGAATATACGAAATATGGCAGTTTTTTAAAATTACAAAGGGCAACTGAAATTTGTAGAGGTGTTGAGCACAAAACCGTTCCTAACGGGTCTTGTAGGAGCTGTGAGTGCTCAGCCCCTTTGAAAATCTAACCATCTATTTCAAGTGCCTAAATAAGGTTTTCAGTGCCTAACTTGAAGCATCCACATTGGAAAATTTTGGCATTTATTCTTGAAATGAGTTTACCAGGGCTTCATAACTCACTAGTCATCCTTGGACACACTTTGGTACTAGTACCAGCAGAAAAAACTATTATGAGACCATAAGAACGGCCATACTGGCTCAGATCAAAGGTCCATCTAGCCCAGTATCCTGTCTTCTGACAGTGGCCAATGCCAGGTGCCCCAGAGAGAATGAACAGAACAGGTAATCATCAAATGATCCATCCTCTGTCACCCTTTCCCAGCCTCCGGCAAACAGAGGCTAAGGACACCCTCTCTGCCCATCCTGCCTCATAGCTATTGATGGACCTATCCTCCATGAATTTATCTAGTTCTTTTTTGAACCTTGTTATAGTCTTGGCTTCAGAACATCCTCTGGCAAAGAGTTCCACAGGTTGATTATAAAACGGTCATATTAGCTGTTACTGCACATTTAATGCAGATCATGAAATGACCACACAGATTTAAGCAATTCATCATGACTGTGTGACTAATCCGAAGAGGATGGAATAGTAAAGATGTTGCACATAATGACGGAGGTTGAAGGATTCCTAGTGGATTTATTATTGAGTTTCCCAAGGATTTATTTAAAACCGATATAATGTGCTTTGAAGTAACATCTACATATGGCACAACTAACATTTTTGGGCAGTTGATACACCGATTTCTTTCCATTTCTGCATACTCCAAGCGTAGGGGAGAGATTGGCTCATAGTCAGGTATGTCTTTCAGGCTCAGGGTGGCAGAAATATCCATTAAAAACTAAATGCTGAAACTCCTCAGAAATGTTTGTAATTATTCCTTGTTACCTTTCAAATGCCTCTGTAGCTTTTTCCTCTTTCCTTGGACTATTTCACTTTGACTCAGCAGCTAATGTAAGAGAGCTTGGCGGTGGTTGTGATTCAGGGCAGTCACTTAAGAAGCATGTCATCTTTATCATCACAAATCTCTGTGTTTCTATCTTAGGAATGCTGACAAACTTAGACCTACAGTGCAGTGTGTTAGCTTAGCAAGTCACAGAACTGTACTCTAGTCCTTCAGGTTAGATTATTGTCATTTACTACTAATTGCACTTCAAAGCAGTTTTTCATAATGTTGCCACTCTTTGGCCTCTGACAAGTATAAGTGGCAAGGATTAGAAGAAGAAGAATTAAATGATCCAAGCACACCCAGGGGTGAAAGTTGAAATTAAAATTAAAGTTAAATTTAAAGGGACTTACTGGTACTCCGGAGTCCTGAGCAGGTGTTGTACAAAACGCATAGGAATCAACGGACCATGCCCTGAAGTGCTTCTAGTCTAAATCGACAAGACAGAAAAAGGATAGGAGAAAGGAAATATCCCAATTTTACTGTTGGGAAGCTGGAGCACAGACAGATCAAGGGACTTGGTCAAGGTCACACAGAAAGTTGATGGCAAAGCTGGGAATTGATGAATCCAGATTTTCAGAGTGCGGACCCTCGTGCCTTAACCATGAGAACACCCTCCCTCTCTAATTCACCTTTGAATAAAGGCCAAACCTGCATTTCTTATGCAAAAAAGTCTTATTAAAACCAATGACGTGTTTACATAATAAAGACAGAGCTGAGTTCAGTTCAATCTCCAGTCATCCTTTTCTGTTTCTCCTAACTGAGAGGAGGATATAAGATATGCTATTTTAAATGGTTAAGGCTAATCCATTGTCCACCATTCCTAAGTAGCGGAACTGATTTTAGGGGAAACCTGCCCCACCCCTTGCCCTCTGGAATTTGTTATTACAGCATGTTTTAGGATTTTTTTTTTCAAATGGTATTGTGGAGAGACATTATGAGGTATAATAATGTGCAGGGTCAAAAGTCTAATAAAATAGCAGTTTGTGTGATCATGTTTTTGATAATCCATGTTGTCAGTACAGTGATTCTCCTTAAAACACATCCGTTCCTGAGAGTATTCAAGATGTTCTCCAGGAACAATTAAACTGAATCTAAGGAAAGAAATATACTGTTGTTCTTGAAAGTTCTGTTGATTATTTTTCTGTTACATGATTATGGAATTAGTTCAGTACTGCTCAAATGTTTGAATACAGATATCTATACTTTACTTTCTCAGGAGTAATCCCATACAAAACCATTTATCGATGTTATATATGTCTAGTAGATACTTTCTTTTTGTGACCAAAAGCTAATTAAGAAATTCTAGAAGATTTAACATACACCAGACTCTGCAGGAATAAAGAATGCAATTATTTTCCATTTCAGGACATAGTGTGTGTGTGTGTGTGTGTGTGTATATATATATATATATATAGTGTGTGTGTGTATATATATATATATTGAGTGTGTGTCTTCAAGTGACAAATCTGGATCCAGAATCAGATTAAAATCTGAATTTCCAGCATTTCCAAAGGGGGCTTAAATCTGGTGATCTGGTTTGCTTCTAGTAATACAGAGTGTTATCCAAAGCTCATTGAAGCCAGTGGAAGTCATTCAATCTACCTTACTTAGCCTTCACTATCAATGATCCTGGCAATATCCTACTAACTGCACAATGTGAATTGGTTTAACTACTTTGGAGCTGAAAGGATGATTGCTTTCATGAACAGGAGTCTTTTTTTTTTTTTTTCAGGCCCTACCAGAAGATATGCAAAGATAGACAGACTAACTATATATATATATATATATATAATATAAATATTTTATATCTATATTTAGGGGGAAAGAGCTCACAGAAAACTGCAAAAACATTTGTGCATGGAGAGTAGCTGAGGAGGATGATGATGATGTATCTCCAAGAGGACTGAAGTCTATTAAAATGGTTTAGAAGCCTGGCCATCATCTGAAACGGAAACCAGAAGAGAGTTTCAAATGGCTAATGCTGAATCTCAATTAGAATTGTACAGCAATCCTAGTACAGATTTACATCAGAGCGATAGTATTGATTTGAAATTACTTTCCTGATTCCAAATGATTTTTTTCTAATTAAACTACCAATATATAGTAAACTAGGGGGAGATTTTGCAAAGGCACAAATGGCAGGCAGTTAGATGGATAGCCCCCATCTGTTGCTTTGAAAATCAAACCCTTAAGCCTTTCTCATGAGGGATAAAATAAATTAGCCCTCCCATCACACACTTTTATAGAGGAGATGTTTTAAAATGCCCGTTCCAAAGTAGCTGCACAAGGCACAGCCACACCACAGTCCTCCCAACAAGAAGGGGCCTCTTTCATTCTTTTTTTTTTAAGCTGGACAATGTTTGCAGCACTGCTACATCCATCTCTGGTCTCATCTGACATATTCCATATGGTGCCAGGGAGGGATCTGAACATTGTGGTACAGTTGTGAATATTGGGAGGTGGGAAATTAGTTTGTATTATTAATGTTTTAGTACTTATTAGTTAATCTTAACCCTTTCCTTCCCTAGAGCCTGTTTTTACTGTTCCTGATACAGTCCCCTTTTGTGTTGTTGTTGTTTTTGGGGGTGGCATTTCATTTGTTGGGGTTTGCATTGATGTATTTTGTTTCTTGTGTCCTGAGTCATACTCCTTGTTAAGAGTAGTAGTAGGCATCTTCCTAGGGGACAACACCTCTTGTGTGCCAAGCACAGTGAGAGGGTTACCTTGGATGCCAGCAACAGGCATTGAAACAAAGAACCCAGGACCCAACCCCCGCAAGAAGGGGAGAGACGCCACTCCATATAACGGACACCAGGGAGGAGGATAGGGAGGGGCTACACTTGCTAAATATAACACTTTATTGACACAGTTAATATAAAATTGTACTTATTTTATTTTACATTTCCCATACAATGTTGCAAAGCTTGTCTGGCTGTATCAAAACATAGATCATGTTATATATTGGTAGCACTGAAAGTTCTGAACCTCCAAGGACACCCTCGGAATAATTTGCTTACACTCTGAAGAAAGGCTTACGTCAGTCTAGCTGCAGGTGGAATGGTGCAAAGAAGGTTTCAAGATACCATACTCTGTCCTGCCAAAGCAGTGACACGATCGGAGCCTGTCTCCATTTCGACTCCCTTTCTGTCCTCCTTTGTGTTCAGTGAAAACACATTCTTTTCAGGGTCAGTTGTTTTTTTAATGCAGATGCCTATGTAGATCAAACCCATCCAAAGAACAGCGTGAATCTGCAATGGCAGAGAGCTAATAAGATGGATGTGGTGGGGAAAGCTTTATTGTGCTGAGGTTTAACAGTGAATGACTTCTGAGCGCCTTCTGAAATAAACTACCTGACTGGCTCTTCAGAGACATGCTATAGCCTGCCAGAAAGACACTTGATTCCTCTATGTGGCCATTAGCTTCAGCCCCTGGGTACTGAAAAATATACTGTCCCTCTAACTCTGAAGATTCAAAGCATATTGTACAACATCCCTGTTGGGTGTTTTGGATGTCTGGAGGCTTTGGGACATATGAAGTACTAGTGGGATTTATAGTTTTGCCTTCTTTGTAGTAACCAATCCTTAGTCTTGGAAAGTCTCAGTGACTGAAACTTGGCAGTAGAATTCTGGGAAAAGCTTGCAACAAAAGCCCTGGGAACTTCCATAGGTGCTGGAACTAGGGGTGCGGGGGGTGCTGCCGCCCCTGTGGCTTGAAGTGGTTTCCATCATATACAGGGTTTACAGTTTAGTTCAATGGCTCACAGCACCCCCACTATACAATTTGTTCCAGCACCCCTGGGAACTTTTGCAATGGGAAACTGCTAGGTTTCTCAGAGCTTTACTCTGGAATGCTGGCAGGAATTAGCTGGACCAAGTTCACAGCTATGAGTGTTAAACAGTAAACTCTGAATTCATGGTGTTGGAGAACTGTTCTAGCCTGTCTGGAAGAGATGCAGGCCCAACCGCAGGAGTGATCCAGATGCTGGTCATGAATATATTTTTAAGTAACCAGACACTGTATAGTTTTAAAATGCAGAACTTCTGTTTGGGGCTGTATTACTTCTGATAAGTCACAACTGGCAAGGGGTGGATGCAGAGCTGGCTTTGGGGTGGGTGTAGAATACATCTCCCAGTTAGAGACCCTCAAGTTATTTTAGTTGATTTAGCTACAGTTCCTCCTCCTACTGGGGGAGTGCAGGTCAGAGGAAGGAAGGAAACACCCATTAACAGGCCACACTTCCCTGCACCTGCTCCTCGCTGCTGCCTGGTATTGAATTAGGGAACAGGGCTACGTTTCCCTCTCCACATTTTTTCTTTTATTGATGAGGTAGAACAAGGACTGGGGTATTAGCTGGCATCTTCACAGGCCCCAGGCTGGCTTGCTGTTTAAGAGAAGTCGGGCTCAGCCTTTCCTGTGATGTAGCAGTTATCCCCCAGCTGATCCCACTCTGGTAGCTTAATTAGCATTAGTGACCCCTGCTGTGACAGGGTGAGGGAGACTTACATAGGGAGAGTGGAGAACTCCTTCAAAGGAAGGAGACCCAGAAGGAAGGAGCAAGGGGTATTCCTGCTCTCTGGGAGGGGCCTGATGGAGGCAGACTGGAGAGAACCATAGGGAGCTGGTCAGGCTCCTATGAGAGGACCTGAGGATAGGGCCTGTAAGAAGCAGAGAGGTCCCAAGGAGAAGCTGGCAGAGTCCCCGGAGAGGCAAAGCAGTAGGGAAACTGCTAGGAAGAAGGGCCTCCAGGGAAAAATGTCCTGAGAAGCAGTATTCAGCCTAAGGAGCAAAGAAGAAACTCTGCAGTCCCTGGGAGTAGGGGTGACAAGCAGGGAACTTCAGTGTACTCCGAGAGGGGCAGGAGAATCTTCTGTTTGAATGGGGGTTTTTTTGGACTTCTGTTACCCAGGAAGGGGAGAGAACTGGAAAGGGGTGACCTGACTAAAAGGCTAGGCCACAGAAGCCATTGTTAGAGACAGGCCATTGCAGGACCATTATGGCGGCCAATAGGGGGTGCTGGAGACAAAGACTGCAACAGCATGCTTTGACACCAGCAGGCACTAAGGCAGTGAGTGGAACAGTCCCACACAGGCTTTGCCATAATCTGTCCCTTTATGTAGAAATCTCTGTGCATGAGGGGGGTAACGTATTTACAAATAACACTTCCTGTGGTGCTGAGACTTTGGATGCATGTCATAGCATTATTTCTCTGGATGCTGACGCATACGTCTCCATTAGATATGTTCTCTTTTACTTTGGGAAGTATATAGAGTCCAACTAGGCAAGTAAAGAAACTGGTAGGAGGTTGGCCTGAAGATTATCACAAGTGAAAAATGTTTGCTAACAAATTATGCCAAAAGAATAAGCAGACATGGGTTCTGTCTGCCTGACACTAGTTCATACTTCAGATGGTTTAAACTTTATATAGGTTTTTTTTCCATACTTCACTAATCATATACACAGAAGGGGAGAAAAGAACAAGGAGACAGATCTATTAAACAGTACATCAGGGAAGCAGGCAGCCAAGCAGTGCAATAGTATCAGTCATCACAAGCCTTTTCATACATTGTTGAGTGGCTGGGAATAAGTTAACCATTTTTTTTTTTATTAATAAGCAAGTAACCAATGAAGTTGTGTGGGCTTGGCCATAGGAGGTTATCCATATCCATAAATTAATGTAAATATATTTTTATTTGTGGTAGGTGTTGCAAGTTAGTTTCATTGTCAGTGCTTCCTATATTATTCTGAACCAGAATGTGTGTGTGTGTGTATCTTACTTTCATCAATGTCTTGCAGCACTACCAGTGCTAGTAGGTGAGAGCTCACTTCCCTGTATTTGTGACTCTTGGCTATGAGCCCTAATAACAAAGCAATATCCGGGGGTTATAACATTAGTCAAAGAGCAGTTTTGCTCCCAGGATACCTGTCTCTCAGGACATTGCCACTAGTTGGGAATAAAAATCTCCCCAGTACACCTTGTGTTCCCCAGCAGCTATCCCAAAAGTTGTCATATAGTTCCTTAAGTTTTTGAACTGCCATAGAAAGATCAGCTTGAAAAATGTGCTTGATAAAAGAGGAGGAAGATGTCAGCTGTCCAAATATTTCATTCTTCTGCTTTGATTTGTCTCTGTGATCGCTTTACACCAGTGAGAGGCAAATCCCAAATACAAAATTATTTTTGCCTGCATCTAGTTACTTTTAAGACCAGTCCTGTTGTTCTTTTTCCAGAGAAATTTTTGCATGAATAAGTATTAAGCCCGTTAGTTTCAATCAACTCATGATACGCTATAAGATGGTGGGAGACAGTGGTTTCTCAAAAATGTGGCCCCAGGGGCCATTACAAGGAAAATTACATTTACTTTCGAGTCTGAGTGGTCAAATATTAAATCAAGTGTCTTTCATTGTAATTGTATTTATTACAATTTTTAGATGAGCCAATATACAATATCCATTTACATCTGAAGGTTGGAAAAGGATGGAAATCAAAGATCTTTATTATACTACAGAGAATCTCTGAAATCATGAAATATCTGAAACCTTCTGATTTCTTCAAACCTTGTTTTACTTTCCTTTTTAAGACAACATTCAACTTCCAGAAAAATAGATTGGAATCAAAGTCCTGATGGTTTGTTTTGTGTATTCATTTCCATCCACTCTCTACTACCTGGTTGTGGCTGGCCCATAGGAAGGCATGCAGAAATATTTTGGGAGATGATGTTCTTGCATGGTGTCCAGCTCATTTCTCAGACCAGTAGGCTTTCATAAAATTTGGAAAAGCATCTGAAGTTTTGGTTGCTTTATCCAAACAGAACTTGTGAACCTTTTGAAGCTCACCTGTAAATTAATGAATATTTCTCCTTTTTAATCTGATTTAGCAGCCTCTGGTTACTCATTAAAGCCCCAATCCTACCAATACTTACCCATATTCTTATCTCTATCCACTAAATGGGATTTCTTGTATATAAAGTGTTCATTGGCATCAATGAAATTTACTCATGTGTAATGCTAAGCAGTTTGCAGCACTGGGGCCTGAGATAAGATCAGAGAAATGTTCTTTATATTGTGCAAGTAACATAAAGTCTTCATGTGATAAAGTGTTTGTTTGGTATTCAAAAAGCTCTTTTGAAGGATCGTTTAAAAATATCTCCTTGACTAGGTTTTAAAATGTAGCTTTTCTTTTACAAGCTACAGATGCACAAATAAAAAGATGCACTCGGGTACAGAGACACTGCACTACTGGCATTTCAGAACTGTTATTATTCAGAGAACAATTATTAATTCCACCTTCTCTTGTCTGCTAAAGCAGAATGTTATTCCATGCATGTGGTATATGGATCTCTCTATCTATTCATCCATTTATCTCTGTCTCTGGGCGTGATAAGTTATTTAAACCCTGGAATTTTAATTAACCGAGATACAAATGTGTTTTTCTCATCTATCTCCATTTCAGTAGAGCAATCTTATTGAGATGCATAATTTGCATCAGTGTCGCCTGTGTCAGAATTCAGAAAGGATGGTAATGTATCACAATATTATACATAGAGAAACAGGATAAAGGGGAAAAGGCACCATTCATGTGTGTGGTNAACATAAAGTCTTCATGTGATAAAGTGTTTGTTTGGTATTCAAAAAGCTCTTTTGAAGGATCGTTTAAAAATATCTCCTTGACTAGGTTTTAAAATGTAGCTTTTCTTTTACAAGCTACAGATGCACAAATAAAAAGATGCACTCGGGTACAGAGACACTGCACTACTGGCATTTCAGAACTGTTATTATTCAGAGAACAATTATTAATTCCACCTTCTCTTGTCTGCTAAAGCAGAATGTTATTCCATGCATGTGGTATATGGATCTCTCTATCTATTCATCCATTTATCTCTGTCTCTGGGCGTGATAAGTTATTTAAACCCTGGAATTTTAATTAACCGAGATACAAATGTGTTTTTCTCATCTATCTCCATTTCAGTAGAGCAATCTTATTGAGATGCATAATTTGCATCAGTGTCGCCTGTGTCAGAATTCAGAAAGGATGGTAATGTATCACAATATTATACATAGGGAAACAGGATAAAGGGGAAAAGGCACCATTCATGTGTGAGGGGGATATTAATAAAAATAGATAATCACTTATCCATAGAACAGTTTAAGAGTGAAAAATATCTCTCGGCTTTTGCTTCTAAGTAACTTTAGTGATTTAACTTGACATTGGAACATTTTGTTTGTGACATTAGCTCATCTCTTGGCATCAGCATCCAGCTGTTTCTTGGGAAGATAAAATCAGTGACCTAAGCAGTGACTAGACTCTAGACCTCTGGCTGCGGTCCATACAGTCTACCAGCTAAGCTGCAAGATTTATGTTTAATATCAGATATTAAATGAAAAAATGCATACTTCTTCTTCTTCGATATGTTTAATATGAGATTCTCCCACGATGAAAGATTAGATGAATTCTTTTCAGAGCCATAGGTCATTTTGTAATAAATATTTAGCTGCACTGTGGGTCTAGGACTCATGGTGATGTATTGCATGTTCAAGTGAAAGTTGAGGACAAAGTTAGATTACTGTGCCTAGGATATATACTGTATAGCTAAGTTCCTCTCATTTCTTGTTTTATGGGAGAATGAGGCCAGAATATGATATCCTTACTCATTCCTATTGAGTATTCCCATGTTCCAGAAGCAGTCCTGTGGAGATCAAAGGGACTACTGGTGGAGTAAGGTACTACTCATGGAATAAGGGGCTATTCAACGTGAGTGGGGATATTGCAGACTAGAGAGCTGCTATGCCACACCTGGCCACAAGGAGGCACCAGTGGTGAGTCAACCCTTTCACTAAGGGAAAAAAGAAAGATGGGATTTTCAAAAGAACCTGAAAGAGCAAGGAACTGAAATCTTATTGAAATTCCTTGGGAGTTTGGTGCCTAACTTCCTGAAAATCCAAGCCTACGTTTATTGCCTTCGCCCTTGCAAAGTCAGCCTTAAAAATATTAACTGCTGCAAATGCACCACTAAGGCTGAAAGTTTGCCACTGATTTTGCTGAAGATCCCTGGTTATGTAAAGGAAAATACTAGGCAAATTCAGTAGAACATCCATTGCTGAAACATAATTAGAACTAATTTTAACATTTAAAAATCCTAACTAAGAAATATAGATGTCATTTTGCGTATTATAATAAAAAATAGAAGAACATTGATCTACCCCGGCAATGGAGCCTGCCTTTTTGTTGGCAGTTCTTTTTGCTTCCTCTGCAAAACGTTCATGTTCAGCATGCATTTATATATAGTGCTTCTCATCCAAAGATCTCAGTGTCATTTACAAACACTAATTAACTTACCGGTAGTCCCATACCACCACTGCAAGGTCCCACTTTCGCAGTGAATAAATGGAATCAGAGAGATAATAAATTGGGACTTGGACTATGCACCCACACAAGGGAGGTTAAGAGGGAGTAGGATCTTGAGTCTGGGCATGGAGGAGTAAGTCAGGCTATCCATCTGTTTACTCCCTCCCTTGAGAAGTTGTGGTGGGAGTGAGTGAGAGGTGAGAATCAGGGAGTGCTGGAGGAAATGGGTGGTTCGTTGGTCTACCCCTACCTACTCACTAACCGAATAGCTGAGCCAGTGCAAGGCAGACGGTAGTAAATTATTGCTGGTATAGGCTAGCAGTAAACTACCCTCTGCTTGGGAGGAAGTATAGACAGCATTGTGCCTAGGATAATCTCTTTGAATCACAATCCCTGGTTGTGCTATTCCTGGGTTGATGCAGTTTGTGTCACACCTCACTTAGGGTCCTGGCTAATGTCAAAATCTAGCCCTAAATGGCCTAAACCAATATTAGAACCCTGTCCTGTGTCTTTATCACACTGCAATCATCCTCCACAAAACATACATCATCCTAGATGAGTCCCCAGCCCACAGTTCTTAGCCTTGAAAACCAGTTCCTTATTCATTAAGGCCACAATTCAGTAATATATTTAAGCATGTGCCTAACTTTACTTGAGCCATGTTATAACGGCTCTTTCTTTCTGAGCTTCTCTCCAGTCTGCTGCTCAGCCTTGTTCTTGTCTTTGATCATCTTATTATAATTCCACACATTTACTTTCTCCAATACTTTTTTCATTCCATTGTACAACCCTTTACTTTAAGGTGTCAGCATTATTTCATCAACAGAAAGTGATTGCTACATTTCAGATGAATACATCCCCGCTCATAACCTCACACAAAATAATCAAAGAATTCACAGAATTTGTCAATGATTGAGTTTGAATGAGACTTTCAAGTAATGAGTCCACTGAGAGCCTGATCTTTCAAACCATTCCTGTGCATAGCTGAATTCATGTGTGTAGTCCTATTGAAGTCTTTAACATGAAGGCAACAGGAAAATGGAATGGGAAAGTCAGTGTAAACTACATGTGGGAATAAAAATACATATGGTTGTAATTGTATGGTTGCCTCCCACAGTTGTAGTTCTAGGAAATTAAAGAAAATCTAGACTATCTGGAAGCACAGAAAATAGGCAATTTTTTTTAACAAGTATATCTGCCTGTGAAAGGTAAACTGAAGCAAACAAATATTTCTACTACCCCATTCTATTTGAGCCAGGTTTCTGTGTGCCATGAAGAGCTGTGCTGAAGTCAAACTCTGTCTTCTTGTAACCCTGCCAGTGTTGTCCATCTGTTTTCTTCCTTCCTTTTTTTTTAGACTCTGCTCACTATCTTCATTCCACTCCTTTCACATACAGCAAAGGGTTTTTCTTTTCCACTGTCATGGACTATTGCAAATCAGTGCCGATGCTGCTAACCCTACCACTCTTTAGTAGTTGCACATAAGAAGCTTTTCCTTTTCACAAGGTGGTTCATGCACATCAGTGGAACTTGAAACTATCTGTGGGCCATACTGTTAGCTATGAAAGTAAGTGACTGGCGATGGAAAGGAACTGTAAGATAAAACTTGACGCATAGTATGTAAACTGGGCAAAATGGAATGCAAACACAAAGCAATGTGTTCATTTGTAAAAGGTGCACAATTCCTAATCATGCCAATTTCCATTCCTTCTTACCTACAAATGGGGTAAAACTTCTATTGACTTCAGTGGGGCCAGGATTTCACCCAGGGTATGTTACCAGCCCTTTCTGTGATGCCCTCATGCCGCAGACCATTCTCCTGTGACCATCCAAAGTCCAGTGTTTTTTTCAGGCTTTGTCCTTCAGTTCGTGGCAGTGCTGACAAAATTTCAGTGAGTGCACTTCGGAGATCCCTACATTTTTGTACAGGAGCTCCTTATGCTAGTGGCACTGAGGTGGAGAGTTATTCCTTGAAAGTGCATTTCCCCCAGGAAAGGTGCACAGTATGAAATCAAAGCTTGGTGTGAGTTCTGTATGAGGCTCTTCAGCCTAAGCTAGAAAAAGTTCACAGTTTGATGCTTTGTTATATTCTTTTCCTTTGCTCTCTTACTTAATGGGATTTAGCTTTTATCCTATCCCAGATAAATGTCACTGTCAGCTACAGCTTCTTCTTTCTTTACTTACATATATGCTCGATGGGACTTTTATCTTTTTACAGCTCATAGCTAGATTCCCTTTGCTTCCATGGATGTGTGAACAATTTCTATTCAGGTATTCTTTTGAGAAGGCACATTATTTTATCACTGCAGCATGTGGTACAACAGAACTATACAGTAAAGGCCCATCAGAAATAACTAGTAGCACTAATACATGCCTGCAATGTCTAGTGCTTAAGGCAGCTTGGAAATGCTGGGAGGTAAAACAATGTCATTTAAAAGGTCATCCGCCTTCTGTCCACTGTTTGTGATGAGAGAGCATTGACCGTTCCTAGCTATGGTTATTCAGAAGAACATATAGAGTACATTCTTGAGATGGGCCCAAACCAGAAACTCAAACTCAACTCTTCTCCCCATTCTTGACTTTTCTTTTGGGGTGGAGGGGAAGGGAAGTATATATTCAGATTCATTTTGTCTAAGCCATGCCCCAGAGCTTTGGCTTCAGGTCAGATCTAAAATGGGAAGAGTCTTATTCTCTGTATCTGGTTTGGATGCTGCTCAAACTAGTTGAAGTCTGTTGAGGACAGCTGTTCTCCTGAGATTGCAGCCTGATATGGTAAAAATCTTACTGCATCCACCAATTGAATCCAATAACATCCACTTGAGGATAATTTCTCTATGGAACCCCAGCTTAAGCCTTATGAAGACTCCAACCAGAACATCATCCTTATGTCTAGCTTAGGTTTCATCATATTAGTTTAATTTGTTGGTTAGACTTCCTGGCAGAGAAATCAGAAAGAGGCTCTGAGATGTAAGATTGAGAATATAAAGATGTGCTTGGGGTTGACCTGGAACTGGTCAGCAAAGAGGTGGCACCTGGACCATAAGAGTGGATGAGATTACTTATGAATAGATTGTAAGAAGAAAACTCAGGAGACAGGAAGTAGAGACTAGAACCTTGCAAAATAGCAAGGGAGAGGTTAAAGGAAGAAGCCACCAAAAGGTGATGAAAAGGTTAGAGTAGTAAGAGGAAATCAGGAGAGTAGTTTCAAAAGCCCAAGGAGGGAAGAGCATGTAGATAGAGGGCATGGCTGACTGTCGGACCTAAGCGGCAGGTATATTGCGAATGATCAGCACAGAGAAGGCGACTTCCTGAAAAAGGCCAGGGAGTGGTCAGTGGTGATCTTCTTAAGAACAGTTTCTGGGGGAACAGGGATGGGTGTCATAGAGACTGGACAGCAGGGAATCCAAGAGTTAAAGCTAGTGGCGAGGTAGTCAAAGCAGTGGGACTTGACTACATGCACAAGGAGAAGCTGGAGAGGCATGACAGGTCAGGGAGCAGAACAAGAGAATGCTTAAAGGCTGAAAGGGAGAGGAGCAGGGAAAGGGGAATGGGTTGGTGGAAGCAGTGTGGATGACTGTAGATAAGGAAAAGTGAGGGGAGGCAGAGAGGATAAGAGATTTAAAACTTAATGCTAGATGTAATGGTTACACAAATGCCCCCCATGAGGCATTAAAAGCCTGGGAAAATATAAAGCAAATTGTTGAACACAAAATATGAATCCTTAACCTCTATCTGCATCCCTATTTTAAATGGGGTATGAATAGCAATGAGCACCAAAGTGCTGCTCTGTACCTCCCCTGTGGGGACACTGCAGGTACAAACTAAAACATTCCTAGTGTGTATTAATGTAATCCCATTTGAAGGAGATTTCATTAATGCGAACTAGGAACCTTCAGTTTCATGCCCGCAGCATCCCCATGGTGGGAGCTACAGCACAGCACTTTGGTGCGCACTGCTATTCACACACCCCCCCCCCTAGTCATAAGAACATAAGAACGGCCGTACCGGGTCAGACCAAAGGTCCATCTAGCCCAGTATCCTGTCTACTGACAGTGGCCAATGCCAGGTGCCCCAGAGGGAGTGAACCTAACAGGCAATGATCAAGTGATCTCTTTCCTGCCATCCACCTCCACCCTCTGACAAACAGAGGCTAGGGACACCATTCCTTACCCATCCTGGCTAATAGCCATTAATGGACTTAACCAGCATGAATTTATCCAGTTCTCTTTTAAACGCTGTTATAGTCCTAGCCTTCACAACCTCCTCAGGTAAGGAGGTCCACAAGTTGACTGTGCAGTGCGTGAAGAAGAACTTCCTTTTATTGGTTTTAAACCTGCTGCCTATTAATTTCATTTGGTGCCCCCTAGTTCTTGTATTATGGGAATAAGTAAACTGAACTAAACTGCAGGGCACTGTAGACAAGCCCTAAGCAGATGAGACACATAAGGGATCAGTGACTGCTTGGAATGTAGAAGCCTGGTTTCCTGGTACCCAGCTCAGTGCCCTGTTCACTAGACTATGGTAGGCAATGCTGCATCTCAAATAGATGTTATGTGCTACTTGTATGGTAGGTTGCTACTAGCAGGTCAGGCTTCTGTACCAGGTATAGACTGATTACAGGGCATATTTCTCAGAGAGATGCATGCCAGATGTGTTCACTATCCGATCCTTTAATGCTGTGCCATGTATGGCGGAGGTTAGCTTAAAATATTTTACACACAGTGCCACCTAGTGGATGAACTGTATAGTATAGTTTAGCATCCTATTACAGATGTTTTCACATCTCTTAGCCAGAAGGCCGAGAAGCCTGCACCGAACTGGAATCTCAGTGACCTAGAAATTGCATCATTGGCAGGGCCGGCGCTCCCATTAGGCGACCTAGGCGGTCGCCTAGGGCGCTGCTCTTTTGGGGGCGCCGGCGCCCCCGCCGCCCGTAGAAATTTGGGGGCGGGGCCTTCCGCCGCCGCTGTTGGGGGCGGGATTTCGGGGGCGGGACCTGCCGCCGCCTAGGGCGCCGGCGAAGCTGGCGCCGCTACTGATCATTGGAACTCTGTAGTGGTGCAATGGACTACATTAGTGTATTTGTTTGCAGTATGGGGCCTTATTTAGTCAATTTCACATGTTTATGTGGGTCTTTCACACAGCAATGAGGGGGAGAGAAACATTTTAGAATAATAGGAACGTGTGACTGTAAAAAAAACAAAAAAAAAAACCACCCCAAGATTTGGTGAGACAGTCTGGGCAGATGAAGATTCTGAAGCTACTTTTAACTCACTTTTTGAATTTGACTAGAAATAAGGTTGAAGATGTTCCTGAAAACCACAGAAAAGAAAAGAATTTCCCAAATTTGAACTAGTTTTATGAACCTGAAGAATATTGTGATGGCAGTGGTCACCAGATGGTACTGTCTTGCATTGTCTTACCAGTTCTTTTTCTTGGTGTGTAAGAGAGATTTTAGAAATGTGGTGGTTAGTTTTATAATTCACTAGTCCTTTGAGAAAAGCTGTGACAGGCAGCAGTGGGTTTGCTCTCTGCTATATACTCTCTATTTGGAGGCAATTCTCAGGGCAGAGTAGTTTCTTGGAATCCTGGCAGCGGTGTGTGGGGTGAGATTTCTGGAGGAAAGTATTGTCTGCATGCTGGTTGTGACTGCCTCTATTTCAAGATAGATGCCTACATTCCAAGACTCTGTGAGTGTGAGAACAAAGTAAGTGACACTTAAAGTATACCTAGACTCTGCACCATTGATTTCTCGTCCTCTGGGAAGCTGAACTACAAGGCTTGAGACATCTGCTACTGCTCATGAGAGGGGTAGCACTGGTGTCAGAAATAGAACACCAGTGTCAGAATAAGGAGCAATAATTCATGGTTCATAAAACCTCAAACTACACTAATTTCATCTATCCCTGGCCCTGGCATGCCTTTAGCTATCTGTTGGAACATCCACATTCCATGATAGAACTTCAAGGGTTGTAGAATCATCCTGCACAATTCTGACAACGTTCACTAGTAAGAGAACCTCAGCTTACGGTAACTTTATTGTACTCTTTTTGGGACAAGTGCAGAGTTCCTTCTGTGGTTACTGCTTAGGTCTTACTCAGGCAAACCTCCTTTATCATCATAATTGAGAGGGGCCAGTTCATGGACTGTCCCACGGGCCAATGCAAGGGAGTGTTGGCCATTACCTTTACACAATAGAATGTATTTCAAAATTCTCCCTGTTTCTCACTTGTAATTACAGTGTAATCACCCATATGACAACAGTCAAACAGCATAAAACCTTGTTATAATGTTACTCAGCAGGTTGTTGAGCAAATGAAGTTATATCTTGGACACATCTGATGTGTGTTTTTTGTTTTTTTTTAAAGACGTAAAATACTTTATCAGATATTCTCTCCATCCCCGAGGCCTCAAGTATTGGCAACTGCCATAGACACAATGGCAACCTATATCAATCAGTGGTCTGATCCAGCATGAAAAATCCTATATACCTGATGGAAAGACATTGCCCATGACCTTACAATAATCTCCATGCAGTAGAACCTCTCCATCCACACAGAGCCTCATTTAATTGCATGAGGCAGGCACAGCAGTCTGTCCACATGGAGTTCACTGTAGGAGCAGGGCCTTTGTGCTTTACATATCAATTGTAAAATATCTACTGCTGAGTATTGTGTGATTGTGTGAGACTTTAATTTCCCAGCTATAGATTGGAGGACAAGTGCTGTTCATAATGGTAGGTAGGGCCCAGATATTCCTGGATGTGATGGCTGACAGATTTCTCCACCAAATAGTTACTGAACCAACAAGAGGTGATGCCATTTTTAGATTTAGAATTGGTAAGTGGTGGGGACCTCATAGAACAACTGGTTGTAGAGAACAACCTTAGTTCAAGTGATCGTGAGTTCATTCAGTTGAAACTAAATGGAAGGATAAACAAAAACAGGTCTGCAGCTAGGATCCTTGAGTTCAAAAGGGCTGTGGGAATTAATTAGGGAAGTGGACTGGACTGAAGCACTGAGGGATCTGAATGTGGAGGAGGCTTGAAATTACTTTAAGTCAAAATTGCAGAAAGAGTCTGATCCTGCATCCCAAGCAAGGGGAAAAAATTCATAGGGAAAGGTTGCAGACCAAGCTGGATGAACAAGCATCGCAAACAGGTTATTTTAGAGAGAGCCTACAAGGAATGGAAGATGGGAGGGATCAGTAAGGAAAGCTACCTCCTTGGAGGTCAGAAAGTATAGGGAAAAAGTAAGAACTGCCAAAACCAAAAACAGAGGGACCTTGCAAAAGAAATTAAAACAAATAGTAAAAGATTTTTTTAGCCATATGTTTTTTTTTTAAAAAAAAGAAAAGAAGTGGGTCCTCTTAGCACTGAGGATGGGGTGGAGATTAAAGATAATCTAGGTATGACCCAACACCTAAATGAATATTTTGCTTCAGTTTTTAATAAGAGTAATGAGGAGCTGGGGGACAGTGACAGGGTGGCTAATAGAAATGAGGATATGGAAGTAGAAATTACCACATTTGAGGTGGAAGTCAAACTCAGACAGTTTAATGGGACCAAATCAGGGAGCCTGGATAATATTCACCCAAGAATATTAAAGGAACTGGCACATTAAATTGCAAGCTAAATAGCAAGGATTTTTAATGAATCCATAAAATGGACTGGAGAATTGCAGATATGATACCAATACTTAAGAAGGGGGGAACGTGACTGGAAAACTATAGTCCTGTTAGTTTGACTTGAGTTGCATGCAAGATCTTAGAACAAATTTTGAGAGAGAGTAGTTACGAATATAGAGGTAAATGGTAATTGGATAAAATACAACATAGTTTTACAAAAGGGAGGATTTTGCCAGTCCACCTAATCTCTTTCTTTGAGAAGATAACTGACAAAAGAAATGCAGTAGGTCAAATCTACCTCGATTTCAGTAAAGCATTTGATACAGTTTCACATGGGAAATTATAAATTAAACTGGAGAAGATGGGGATTAATGTGAGAATCGAAAGGTGGGTAAGGAACAGGTCATGCTGAAAGATGAACCATCAGGCTGGAAGGAGGTTACTAGTGGAGTGGCCTAAGGATTGGTTTTGGGACCAATCTTATTTAACACTTTCATTAATGACCTTGCCACAAAAATGGGAGTGTGCTAATAAAATTGGTGGATGACACAAAGTTGGGTGGTAGTGCCAATATGATGGAGGACCAGAAGATACAAAAAAAAATTGGATGACCTTGAAAAGTGAACTGTTGAGAAATGGGATTAAATTTAATAGTGCCAAGTGCAAGGTCATGCATTTAGGGACTAACAAGAAGAATTTTTGCTATAGGCTGGGGACGTATTGGTTGGAAGCAACAGAGGAGGAGAAAGACCAGGTATATTGGTCAATCACAGGATGACTATGAGTAACCAATGTGATGTGGCTGTGGAAAAAGTCCTAGGATGCATCAGGTGAAATATTTCCAGTAGAGATAGGGAAGTGTTATTACTGTCACTGGTGAGACCTCATCTGGAATACTATGTGCAGTTCTAGTCTCCCATGTTTAAGAAAGATGAATTCAAACTGGAACAGGTGCAGAGAAGGGCTACTAGGATGATCAGCGGTACAGAGAACCTACCTTTAGCCTAACAAAATGAAGGCTGAGGGGAGATATGATAGATCTCTATAAATATGTCAGAGGGATAAACACCAGAGAGGGAGAGGAGTTATGTAGGTTAAGGGCTAATGTTGGCACAAGAACAAATGGGTTTAAACTGGCCATCAACAAGTTTAGACTTGAAATTTGACAAAAGTTTCTAACCATCAGAGGAGTGAAGTTCTGGAATAGGCAAAAAAAGAACTTATTTCAAGAGTGAGTCTGATAATTTTAGGGAGGGGATGGTATGACGAGATTGCCTACAATGGCCCATCTGCTCCACTGCTATTAATAAATAGCCCCAACAACTGGAGACTGGACAGTAGATGGGAAGAGCTCTGAGTTAACTGAGAATTCTTTCCCAGCCGTCTGTCCGGTGGGTCTCACTGACAGTAACTGATCACCGTATTTGGGGTGAGGAAGGAATTTCCCCCCAGGTCAGATTGGCGGAGACCCATGGCATTTTTCACTTTCATCTGTGGGTCACTGTTGGTTTGAACTGGTGTACATGGTGGATTCTCTGTAACTTGAAGTCTTTATCAAGATCTGAAGACTTCAGTAATTCAGCCAGAGGTTATATGCTTCTTACAGGAGTGCATGAGTGAAGTTCTGTGGACTTCAATGTGCAGGAGGTTAGATTAGATGGTCATGAGGGTCCCGTCTGGCCTTAAAGTCTCTGAGATTCCTTCAGAGTTCAAGTTAAAATTGCAGGAGGTGTATCTTTCCAAGTTAGATAAACTTAGCTCCCTCAGATTTCTGGTGTGTGGATCTTTCAGATGAGACCTTAAAAACTGGGGACCTTTCTGCTCTGCACAGACATTGAAGATTCCGTGGCACTTCTCACAAGAATACAGGTTTACCAATATCTCCTGTCTCCTTTCTATTGAACAGTGCGTTGTGTGCTGGTTTCCCATCTATCTGCTGCCCTCTGGCTTGGAGGTGACTGCATGTCAGTGGCACTGTATGTAACTGTAGTCAGAAATCTGTAAAGACGTTTAGTCTTTATGTACATGTAATATGCTATTTGTACTTTACAATTTTTCCTCAGTAGACTTTCTAATTATGAAAGGCAATCAAAATAAGTTAGAGCAGAAGATTTAATCAATACTCATCTCAGCAATAAAAAAATATTACATCAAATCTATCAAAAGTAAACAGTAAAGGTTAGCTGGGAGTATTTAGCACAATTAAAACTTGCTAAATCTAAGGCAAGAGTGTGTTCAGAAGATAGATGAGTCTACTAAAGTGTGCATGTATAAATGGGCAGTAAAACATAAAACTTTGTGCCCTCTAGATTTGAATTTTCTGTCCATGCTTTTAGCCTTATTTCTTCTAGTGTGATGTCTATCCATGCCCTCTTGTTTTTGTAAGTGTAACAACTGAGTCTGCTTTAAAACCATCCAGAATAGAACAGCTTTGCAAATATACTAGTGTTTGTCTGGACTGAGGCACGTTGGGTGCTTTACGCTGTGTCACTAACAAGTTCCCCAAGTCCAGCATTGCCTTTCTTGGCTCCTTACACTGAGTGGTAAAAGAGATGTTTCAAGGGCCAATAGAACCTTTTTCTTGTGCTTTGAGCAGAATGGCAGGTGTTCTTAGCATAGTTCTGGGAAGTCCAGTTTCTTTGGGAAAATTAGTTATGATGCTTCTACCTTGTCTTCTGGTATGAATTCTTTTCCTTTTGCCTTCACTGTTGGGGAGCCAACCTGGTGACTCTCACGTGCCTAACCTGTCACACCTCGCTCTTCACACCATATGATATCTGACACTGATGCACGAGTAGAGAGCAACAGGGAATTAATAGAGCTGGTGGACAGGTGGCTGTGCCTGATGCTTTTAACATGCTGAGAGATGTTAACACAATGTCAAGAAAACTGTAAATATAACACCAGTGCCAAGTGGTGTGAATGACATACAGGCCTCAAAGGATGGCTGTAGTAGGGCGATCTGCCCCTCTAAGCCCTGGTCTAAGGAGAAACCCAGCAGGCAGGTGTTAGGAATCAGATGATTCAGCTAAACAGCAGCTAATGATTGGCTCCGATTACTAGCTGGCAGATATGGGCAGGGCAGGCAGGAGAGACACTTTCCTGAGCAGCAGCAGAAGGCTGTACCAGGCAGCGCTGGCTCCAGGGTTTTTGCCGCCCCAGGCAGCCAAAAAAAAAAAAAAAAAAAAAGCCGCGATCGCGATCTGTGGTGGCAATTCGGCGGGAGGTCCTTTGCTCCGAGCGAATAGCTGGACGTGCCGCCCCTCTCCCGAGGGGCCGCCCCTAGCACTTGCTTGTTAAGCTGGTGCCTGGAGCCGGCCCTGGTACCAGGGCACATAGCCCAGCGATCTCCCTGAGGCTAAGTGAGGGCTCTGACCCTTGAGCTACTGGGGTGGTTGAGGACCCTGCAGTGTCAGTTCAGGTCAGGACTATCATTTGTGGACAGGCCCATCAGACCAAGCTGGTAGAAGTATGAACTTCACTACTTCCACATGTGAAGTGTGGATCAGGTGATGCCCCTTGATGTAACACTGATGTTAGAGGGTTGGGACATCTTAAGGTAAGTGATGTGACAACCCCTATTTTCACGTTCACTGCAAACGACTCTAGATAGGCTAAAAAGTTTTTATACACAGGCCAAAATTTTGAAAATTGGGTCCCTAAAGTCAGGCACTTAAAAACATACTTAGACTCATAAATAAAAATGGGCTGGGTTTCAAAGGTAGTGAGCATCTACAACGGCTCCTGACATGGGCGGGAGCTGAGGATGCTGTGCACCTTTCAGTATCAAGTCATTTGTATTTAGCAGCTAGCTTTAAGCATGCAAGTTTCAATATGTCATCCAGACTGTTTAGCAGAGTCTACACTCTTGTTAATCAACTCCTAATGACTTTAATGTGCTTCGTGTATATCACACAGAATGTATGGTATATATCTGGTATATATCTGTAACTACTTATAGTAACCACACAGGGAGGGCCACACCCTGCTGCAGACACAGACTGAAGTCAGCTCTGTGTGAGAGGACTCCCCCAGCACTCACGTGCACACCCCTTTTTGGGAGATAAACCAAAAATAATACTGTCTTGCGCTGTATAGAAAAATCTGCACAGTGCAAGCTCATAAAAATCTGTCCTCTTCCTCAATGTGAAGAGAGATGTGCACGACTTCTTGCCCCCCCCGTTAGAAATTGTACAAAATGGGCTATATTATAAACAAGAAATAAGTTATATTCACTTTAACTACAAAAGGTGAATTTTAAGAGATAACAGACAGAACAAAGCAGATTACTGAGCAAATTAACCAAAGTACACAAGCTAAGCTCAATATACTTAAGAAACCGGTTACAAAATGTAATTTCTTACCCTAAATGTTATTTTAGGCAGGTTGCAAAGTTTCTGTGGTTCATAATTCCAGTTATATTCCTTTTCAGACTGGACCCCTGTCTCAATCTGGACTCCCCTCCCGCTTCCCCGCCTTCCCTTCGGGTGGCTTTAGCAGTCTTTCTTCTTGGGCAGACAGAACATGGAGAGGAGGAGTTCTGTTTGCCTTCCTCCTCACCCTTAGATGGGATTTACATAAAGCGGGAGTCCNCCCCCAAACTTGACC
Source organism: Platysternon megacephalum (assembly GCA_003942145.1). NCBI lineage: Eukaryota > Metazoa > Chordata > Testudines > Platysternidae > Platysternon > Platysternon megacephalum. Next base: position 1,263,313 of record QXTE01000195.1, on the reverse strand, counting down.
CCCCCCCCCCCCCCCCCCCCTCAGTGGAAAGTTACAAGTCGTCCCAGGTGATGTTCAGTATCAGGTGACAAGACCACCTGACCTAGTAGTGTCACAGTTATGTCCCCGGATGCCTCCCAGGAGGAAGAGAGATTAGTATCTTCATGGTTTTGTTGTTCCTTCCTGATGGCTCATCAAATTTGATGGCCTGTTGTCTGGTGGGTGTTTTCCTAATACACACCCAGTTGTAATTGTTACATAGTCCATATTTCTAACCTTAGATACAGAAATGATACATGCATACAAACTGGATAATCATATTCAGTAAATTATAGCCTTTCCAATGATATCTTACAAGACCCATCTTGCATAAAGTATATCTCAGTTATGTCATATTCATATCATAAGCATATTTTCATAAAGAATATGGAGTGAAACGTCACAACATTAAGAACAATGCATTATTCAGCAAATTTAGCCTGTTAAGTCATTGAGAATTCTTCCACTGACTTCAATGTAGTTAGTATTCAGTGTCCATAATGCAATATTCAAACTCTGTCCCTCTAGTTAAATGGTATTGTTTCTGTTCCTTGTTTTAAGACAACCAGAATCTTCATAAGCATAAGGTCCTGAATTAGCATTTAAGGCAAAGATGAGTTGTTGTGTGAACAAGTATATTTGTGCAGATACAAGCTTTCTCCAAGCATTCCTGCCAAGACCAGCTCATTTGCCAGAAAGTTCAATAAAAGCCGTTTTAGAATAAAAAGCAAAGCCCATCAAATCAAATTTGAAGTACAATTCAGCTGTATGTTTGCTAAACGAACATTCTCCATTCATTCCACGCTACACATATTCAGAGGCAATTACAGAAGAAATGTTCATTTTGAATTAGTGAATTAAATGATCTTCCATATACAGTCAGCAGTGTGGCATGAGGAAACGGCTCTATGCATTAACAGGACAACGTTCAGAAAGAGAAACTGGGAGGCCTGAGCCTGCAGCAACAGCATCAGAAGCAATATCCCATAAAGCCTGATCTATCCCACTGTAATGGTATGAAGTTCAGGAGGTTCTGACTGTCTGACTGTCCACCTGAATTAGATCTAATGGTAACAGTTCCCACATCGAGAGAACAATAACATGACAAAGAAGTCTGAAAAAAGGAAAAAAAGCCATAAGCCAGCAGCAATAACTGGAGCAGGCAGACTCTAAGGACATCAAGAATTTATAATGTACATGGCCCCGAAGATTAAAGATTTTCAGAACAGAAATTTAATCATATTCTGATATGCCATTGGAAACTCTCCTAAGATAATAAAGGAAATATTAAGATTCTTTTTTTAGAAAATAATATGATCCAGCCTCCACCACTCAGGGCAAACACATAAACCAAAGTTACAGGCACACCACAAGTAGTTACAGATGTATAGTGGGACTGGGTGGTTCAGAGGACTCCTAACACTCTATGGAAGTTTGTACTTCTAGGTCCTTAGTTGGAATACAGGTCAGATTGGTAATGAGTTTTAATGTCTCCCAATGTGATGGCCTTTGAATGGCATGTGTGAAATGAGTTTTTTTTAATCCCAGTCTAGCTCCAGCTGAACCACATTACAGATGACCTCTTTGTTGGCAGCGTCAGAGGAGAAATGAGAGCCTGCCTAGCCTTGGGAAATGATAGAGTTTCCCTCAAAAATAGGATTGACAGCATTTTGGAGAACCCCACGCGGCCTGAACATGTTCTGTAGGACTCTTTCTATAGCCAGTGCATTTAAAAACACTCTCAGATCTATTGTTTGTCTATCTATGAAATTGTGGGGAATGGGGTCTATGGTTTTTTTAAATTCTCTGGTTGAACGTGTGCTGTCAAATTTGTTTCCTCTGTTGATTTTCAGTGGCGTTACTTTTCACTACAGCAGTGTAACTCTGCATAGAATATGGACCATTAGTGATGATAGGTGTTTCAGTGACGCGTTAGGTAGCCCTCACTGAGCTGTCTAATAGACACAATGGCTTAATGGATAGGGGAGTCGAAAGAGTCAGTATGCTACTGACTCTCTTCCTGAATTTAGGAAAGCTGCTTAATTTTCCTGATTTCTAAAATGGGATGGTTGGTACAAAGGAGGATTGAGGCCAGTGTTCTTAAAATGTTTGTCATGTCACAATAGGGTGACCAGATGTCCCAATATTCAGACGCATATTGCCCCTCACCCTAGTCCTGATTTTTCACACTTGCTATCTGGTCACCTTACGTCACAATGTGACTTTAATCAGATATTTTGACAGTGGGTGAGATAATGGATTGTCCTTGTGTGTATGTTCCAGCTCTCAGCCAAACTGCCACATTCCAGTCTTCCTTACATCAATAGAAGGAATGTATGGTAACTTGTCATGAAATGGGAAATTGGCACTTCAGCTCAAATGTTGAGATGGTCCATCCAGCACTGCCATTGAGGTCAGCATGAGCTATGGGTGCTCCTCATGCGTTGTGCAGCTCTCAGAACTGCATTTTTGAAAAACACTACCATACCGGAGAACTAGTTGGTAAACCACTCATGCGGCAGCTGCTTTGATGATAATCAGGAGTGCAGAATTTCATTTAGTTTGTGTTCCAGCAAATCTCCCACTGCACTTGGTCACATCATCCAATTATAGACCACACTGCTGGACAGAATTCAAAAACAAAATGTTCTCAGACTGGACAATGTAGTATTTCAGTGGCCACACATCCTTGAGGGGAGTGAAGGAAACTTAAATACTAGAGTCACGAACTTGTTGGGTTGCCATGCAGGGATGCTGCCTTTCTTGTTTTTTCTCCTAGAAAAAGTATTTGCAGGACACAGATTTGGGGCCCAATCCTGCCTTCATACAAGTCAGTGGGAGTTTTATTGTTGAATTAAATGAGGGTGTCACACTGCCTGTTATGGGACACAAACTAAGAGCGCCAATCTCAGGTCAGACTGCCAGAAAACAGGGTGTGTACCCCAAACTGGTGGTATACTCTATCATAAGACTTTACCAAGCCAGTAACAAATGTGTGCTTCCAAATGGAAAAGTACTGGCTCAGACATGGAGCTTTGCATCATATGTTCTACGTGCCCTGCTGAGTCATGGGCATCCATTGCCCATATGTTCTTGGGAGAGGCCCAAGACTGGAAGAGTTGATTCTCCTTAATGGCCCATTAGCACGTGACTGGCTAGTATTGATGTAAATCTGTCTTGTGGGTGTTTTCCAGGAACACAACATGTTTAGTAACAAGCATATAGTAAAATTTCATAACTTCATACCCAGTGATGGTACACACGCTTCATAAAGATAGCACTGTTCCACAGATTACAACTTTTCCAAGGATACCTTACAAGGCATATTTTGTACATAATTTATCACAATTGTGGAACATTGGTGACAACATTGTTTGTAGATGGCCACCTTCATTTTTATACAACGTCACAGAGGGCAAGATTGGTCCCTTTATATGAGAGATTGATGTCAAAGCATCTATAAACTCCTGGTTGCTTTAGGTCCATCAAGGATGGACAGGGATGGTGTCCCTAGCCTCCGTTTGCCAGAAGCTGGGAATGAGCGACAAGGAATGGATAACTTGATGGTTACCGTTGTGTTCATTCCCGCTGGGGTATGTGGCATTGGCCACTGTCGGAAGACAGGATACTGTGCTAGACAGACCTTTGGTCTGACCCAGGATGGCTGTTCTTATGTTCTTATCCACTATAAAACTTGCCTGTAACTATGGGAAGGCAGAAAACCCCACTAAGTTACTTTATAACAGTTATAAATAGTACCTTGTTTATCTAAATACGACTTCAAGTGGTATCTTAATTGGTGTAGCCCTATTCAAACAGATGTGGAAACCTGCAAAGTCACGTATTACTCAGTATGAGCAAGGGTGACAGAACTGGGCCCTTAAAGGTGCTCCCATTTCTAATATGGCTTTTTTTTCTAGCTCTTAAAGCTTAGTCACACAAAGAGGTATTAGATTATTTCCAATAACTTTTACGTAATAACTAACTACAGACAATAAATCTACATGACCCGGATTGTAACTTTTTGTTTGAATAGTGCCCAAAGGTTCCCTTTAGGATAGGGAACCCGTTGTGCTAGGTGCTCTGCAAACACATAATAAAAGACAGTTGTTGCCTGAAAGAGCTTATAATCTACAGCTCTGATCCTGCAATCAGATCCATACGAGTGGTCCCTTGCACCCATATGGAGCCCCGCTAAAGTCAGTGGGTGTTCTGCACAGTCACAAGTGTCCATCTGCACAGATCTGGTTTCAGGCTTAGGATCTAATTTAAGACAAGAAGTAACAAATGAATATAGCAAACAAAAGTCTCATTTGAACCCATGTCAAATGTCTTCTGCCCTTCTTTCGGTATAGCCAGACAATGCCAAAGCTCATTCAGTTCCATGAATGTAATGGATTGCAAACATCAATACTGACAAAAGCTAGAACATTCTGCAGTATTTTAATGTGCTTGTTTGTCCCCAGAACTCTTCATGAATACAGGTTGTGTGTGTCAATATGTAATTCAATCCGAATGTAATGTAAAGCTGGCAGGTGATGAGTTAACTGAATAATTTTTGTAACCAAATTAACAACAATGACTACGTTAATCCACTTCTGATAAAGTTGGGGAGGACCTGGAAAGACCACAGCAGTGGCTATTTTCCACCTTCTGTTAGGGGATCACTTTTATCCCAAGAGAGCAATTCATTCCTACATATGAAAAGCTTCTTTGCCATCCTTGTATGCCTCCTTGTAGTAACTGAATTGTAGACTAAAATGTATTATGTTAAGCCTGAAGACCAGATGACTCAAAACAGAAGGAATATTGGAAGGGGAACAGACTGTAACAATTAACCACTGAACTCTCTTAACAAGTGCACGATTCATGCTCTATTTTGGGGGTTGGGGGGAACTGGGGGGCTGGAGCTGGAGAAATAGTACAGGCTCTTTAAAATCCTTTTATATGTCAGACTGGATGTTTGTGGTATATCCTTCAGTTACACGTGGTTTCTTTTCCTAATATGAGCTTGAAGTAGCAAATTAATTAACTATTTTTCATGGCAATATGGGACATTAAAGATAATGCAGCCTGATACATTCATATCAACAAAGACAAGAACAGTAATGCATGCTGATCTTGAAGGACCGTTAATATATATTAAAAAAAGGGAACACGTACCATGGAACAACTAACATAGGCACTACCAAAACAAACGAACAAACAGCCCCCACTCAATAATCTACCATCTCACTACAGGAGAGAGGCCATCAAAAAGCTACCTTTACTTTACTCTCTTTGTGCTGAATAATTTCTCAGATGTGTCTATAGTCACAAATATTTTTTCACTGGTAGACAGGAGGGGTTTTTTGCTTTATGTGTTAATGGTCACATTTAAAAAAGGAAACTAACTCTTGCAAATATGTATGTTCGGTGCTCATATTTGCTCATGAAAATGGTATTTATACATCCAGATTTGGTAGCTACAGTCTAATGCTCTAAACTGCATGGAAAAAATGATATGCGAATCTATAATTGCAATTCAAGGATGAGATGAGACCACTTTATCCCTGTTTCTAAATGTACAAGGCCAGATAGTTAGCTGGTGTAAGTCAGTGTAGCTCCATTGATTGCAGATGAGCTGTGCTTAGGTACAACAGCTGAGGATTTGGCTCACAATATTAAGTCTAAAGATACATTGCACTTTCAATCAGCATCTGTGTTGCCTCACTTGCATACAGCTAACAATCTAAAATACTGAATTGTGTGAATTAAATAATTGCTCTATAAATAAAACTTCTGAGGCTTGCAAAAGAGACATAAGAGTCAAGACCGGAGAAAGCTTCTGATCTAGAAATAAAGAATGCAATTAAGTATGAAGTGCAGAGGAAGAGAAGAAATAACAGCAACACCAAGTTCTGGATGAGAAACAGAATAAATGAAAAGAATACAAAGTAAGACTGTGAAGCTGCCTAAGGGGGAAAACAAAGCAGAAATAGAGCAAGGTAATAGATTTGAAGCACGTTTTAAAGAAAAGTAAAATGGGTTCAAAGGAGAAATTACAAAAGAGCAAGGGAAGGCTGTGAAGCTTCATCTCTGCCAAAAGAAATGTGTGTCCTTGAGACCATTATTAATGTTGGGGAAAGACAGTTTTATTGTGCTCTATGTCCTTGTGTTTTCCTGAATGTGGTATAAAGACCACTTACATAAGAAAATGGGTATCGGAAAAAATGGATTTCTGATGTTGATACTATTCTTTACTGAGCATCGATTCAGGGTTTGAGGGTGGGGTGTAGGTGTTGGGTATATTTAAAATTTATCCCAGCTCTGGTGCTTGCATTGGACAGAGTAACCATCATATGTCTTTAGTCAACACAGGAAAGCTTCTCTTAGAGTGATCTTCATCAAAAAATTCCGCTTTAATCTTTCTTTCCAGTCTACTAAGTTTCATAGATATCGTCTCAACATCCAGGACTTTAATTCTTCAGTTTCAGAAAGTATGGAATATGTATAGCCCAAAAAATGCCTATATAAATCTGTCAGCACGCAGCTCACATTATGTGCTTTCACAAAGGGAAAGACGACGTTAGCTACAGCAATGTGTCATGCCGGGGGGAATCGGGTATGGTGGCTGTCATTTGATAGATGATGGGGTGGGGGAGGGTTAAGTAAAGAAAGAGGTATGTGAGAAACTCTGGTTTTAGCTCTGTATGTTGAATGGGAAATAATCCTAGTAACCCCATGATATTCATTGACTTCTGAATGGTGGGTGACCCCTGTACTCTGAATGTATATTAAATGGGAGAGGGATAAATGTATTTCATTAGGTTTCCTATCACAATACCTTCTAGCACTTGATCTTAAACTAAAACAAAGCTAAGAACTGATTTTGTTTCACTGTGATTATGTTGGCCATCCCCTTTCCTAAGAGAACCCCTCTTTAGTGCTAGTCCAAAGATGTGAAGTTCTGATCCACATCTGAACTCTTCCCCCCCCCTCCAGCCCCACCCTTCAAAAAAAAAAAAGTTTGAGGAAGTTTTGAATACAGTGTTGCAGTTGGGCCTCATTTCTAGCTCTTCCATACTGACATTTTTATCATTGGTTTTTATATTACAGTACACAGTATGACAATCTGTTCATTAAAAAGATGTTACTTAAGTAATCTATGTCATAAATACCTGATCCAATATGAGAAGAGGCGATTGTACATTCTAATATTTTGCTGTGATATTATACTGAACCTTATAGAGATAGTTCTGTCAAGCGATGGTTGCTGAAGCTGTGAAAGTAGCCAGAAACTCTATAAGGTTTCTCCTTAGGCATACATTTGCAATATAAATGTATAATACATTTCACAGCCCCATAGTTTGCAGAATGCAAGGTGGCCTGGAGCACAGAGAGACCCAATCATTCTGAGTTTCCTTATAAAGCCAAGCTCATGTACATGGCATTGACAAAGTAATGAGAATTTTTTTTCCCCCTTCACAATATAGGATGGTACTATGTTCTGAAGTTTAATAAATACTTTGATTAAAACCAGACCAGCCATCTCAATTCTTCTCCCTCTGGGTTACTGTCATTGCAGTTTTCATGTTTGCAGCCTTAGATATTTCATTTTAAAATAGGAAGTGATTTTTGTGTGCTTGCAAGTGACTAACTTCTCTAATTTAGGGGCTTCATCCCCAATATGTGTCACAACATTATGTAACCTGGAAAACAGTTTATTTCAAATATATACCTGAGTGCACTAGCAAATTCTCTAACACTTGTTGCAATACGCATCAAGGAGTGCATAAACTTTATGGACCTGATCTTCAGCTGGTATAGATGAGTAGCTCCAGTGACTTTGATGGAACTACACTGGATTATACAAATTTAGAATCTGGTGCTACCACTCAACCAGTAAAATAAAATATTATCAAAATAATTCTATAAATGTTTTTTTTTTCCCCCTGAGGAAGTTGGAGGGAAGAGAGTTACTTCTACTGAGCTATGTCTACATGTGGCTTGAAACTTTTTGTTTTAAATGGGAATGTTTTAAATTTAATTTGGGTTCCAGTTCTGAGTCCTGATGACTTAGTTTGAGGAGATTCTGTTGGGTGAAGTTCTAATGGAAACCTGAGTTAAATCAGGATACTTAAAATCCAAACGGGCATGAAATGGGGTTGACTATGTTTTTGGTTTTTTTTCTTTAAGCCTCGGCTTTCTGCAGGAGATAAAAATAAGAGGCTGCTATCACTGTGGTATAGTGTTAATTGGACAATGCTAACCTTAACTTGGTCAAGTTCTGCATCACAAATCTCAAAGTTAGAATGGATTCAATGGAGCAAACTATTATTTAGAGTAACAATAGTTACTGCCAGACAGAGGAAGGCATAAAATAATTTAATTTTGCAATACTATACCATGGTGGGTAGATTTCCTTCTGTTTGTTCTTCAGTTTATGTTGATAGGATCCCCTGATTATGCATTAGGATTTGTAGCCTTGATAAATTATATCTAACCATATGTAACTGCACGATAGTCTTATTGATATGTGGTTAGTCCTGTTTTGAACAAGATTATCCCTGGAGCCGATAGGCAATGGATGGATTATCACAAGAAAATTAATCTGCCAAGACTGGAAGGTTTTAAAATCAGACTGAGGTGAAAAGTAAAAGTACATTGGATCTGCTGGATGAAGTTGGCTGGCTTCAACCTTCTGAGTTTGTCCTATGGAAACAATGTTTGACAATCAAACTGGACATGAAGGAGAATCTATATGATATTTTTGTGTGTGAAATGAACCTACCACCTGGCAAGGAGATACAATGCTGGATTTACCCTGTACACTTGTGACAACTGCTTCAAACCTGATGGACCCTAATGGGGTTACCGGGGTAATAAGAAAAAAGATGTGTAAGGGAGCAACCCTGCTCTTCTTCCACACCCTGCTACATCACACTCCAAAAATAGGGAACACTTTGGCTGCTGTTTACCTGTAGGAGGAACATTCTTCTCCCATATTTATTTCCAGCAAACCCAAACCCTCATCTATAATGGGTCTGGATTCAACTGCACTTATTTCAAGGAACTAAAAAAAAATTCTTGACACCTTGATCAAAAACAAAAGTCTGAGTGAATTTCAGAGGGGAATCTAAGTTAGTGTAACTAATATACCAAGAGGCCTAGAGAGAAATATAACTTCACATTGCTTCTGAACTTGACTGTATAATTCTGAACACAGACTCAATTTGAAAGGGAGTTAAATAACTTCCAGTGGCGTTGTTATAAATATTTGTGTTTGTGATGTTCTCAGTGAGACAGATGGCTCTTTTTCAAGGTACTAACATATTGTCTCCTGATCATGAGTAATTCAGAAACGGTTGTATTTCAGTGCAATACTGTTCAAAGCTCTTTTAATTGCGTGCAATGCTATTGTTTGTTTCTCTTTAAAAAAAAAAAAAAAAATTAGTGCTGGTTAAAGGTGACTTGATTGACAGGCCTAGAACTCAAAGTCCTTAATATAGCCATAGAGATGGTACAGTGACAGGGAAAGTTTCTCGTCACTGCTTTCTCAGTTGGCCTAAACTGGAGGGATAAGCTCTCTAGGGGCAAAAGTGTAGTTCAGTCTACTTGTTTACTGAATTCCTGCCCTCTCTGTTAAGGCTATCAATTAGTACCAAGTGTGGTGGTAAGGACACCTGACCACTCTCAACTGGACTAACACCATCAATTCATTTCAACTATGCCTTCAAACATCTGATTGTAACAACTATCAGTCTTTGCCAATCAAGGCAGGATTCAGATTGATGACCCCTAGAGGACAGGAGGGCCTTTATTAGATCATCTTGTCCCACTTTTCTTTCCTGGATTCACACAAGACTATGTAGGCAAATGTCATCTGAGAGACTGCCTGTAGGTTTTAGATGGTATGCTTCGCTTGACATCTCTCTCATACTTCCTAGGACTTGTTCATTTATCTAAGGGAGAATTCTTCTCCTCACTTCCTCTTCACTGTGGAAGCACTTTTACAATTAAACCGAATGAGGCAAAGATTGCCCCTGTTGTGTGCATTCTAGTGTATTGTTCACACTTGATTGACTCCCACTCCCGCTGCCTGGATTTTTGCATGGCAAAAAGGATTTTCTTATGCAAAATCAATAAAACAGTAAATCTAACCTACTGAGCTGGCGTGGATATTCTGCAGAAATATCAACAAGTACGTTTCCATATTGGTGAAAGTGTCAGTTTATTTAATCAATTGTAGCCTGATTCATTAAGAACTATTCTCTGCATTTCTAATTTATTCATATTGTGTAATAGACCTATAACACATTTCACTTGTGGAGGTTTAGAACCATTGTGGTTACATACCTGACAGTTGTACAGCTCTTGAATACAATGGAAAAGGAAATGTTCTGCTATTCCACACCTGCCTGTCTGCACACTCCCATTCCCAGCACCCTCATAAGACCTGCAAATTGTGCTTAGGGCAGTATGATGTACACTGATAGATCTAGCTGACTTTGCACTGAGCAGTCTTTGAGAAATCTTCACAATCAGCTGTGTAATTTGCGAACCCACTTAAACCTAGATGTGTGTAACAAATGTGAAAACTAGCAGTGGGTTTATTGCCCAACCTAGCATTTATCGTTATGAAAGACACTGTTTCCTTGGTTAAATATTTAGCAGTAATCCCTCTATTGTTTTTTTTCCCTTTTTTTCAGAAATAGAACTTTAACTGTTTCATTTCTTCCATGTTACTTCCCAGGCCTTCATCTTGGGCCAAATTCTGAAGTCCTTATACAGGAAAAATTCCTTTTAGTCCCAGAGTATTTCTCTTTCTATTTATTTTAAATGAGTAAAGACTGAATTAAAAAGTGAAGCTGTCAGGATTTGGGCCAGTGCAGACTAGTACTGAATCTAGGCTGTTCTGAGGCTTAAAGGGTCAATGTCAACCTTTAAAAGGAGTCAACTTTAAAACCTATTTAAAAGATGTTTCAGGTGCCCTTGAGCCTCCTGCCAATTTTTTTGTGGTTTTCATAGAAATGTAGGGCTGGAGGGGACTTTAGTAGGACATCTAATCCAGTCCTCTCTGCTGAGGAAGGATCAAGTATACGTAGACCATCCCTGGAAGGTGTTATGTTCTAAAAACCTCCAATGATGGGAATTCCACAACTTTCCTTGCTGACCTATTCCAGTGCTTAACTATCCTTAGATAGTAAGAAAAACTTTCTAACTTGAACCTAAATCTCCCTTGCTGCAGAGTAAGCTCATTACTTCTTGTCCTACCTTCAGTGAACCTGGAGAACAATTGCTCACTGCTCTCTTTATAACAGCCCTTAATATATATAAAGACTATTATCAGCCCCCCCCCTCCTCTTCTCCATCCCATCCCCAGTCATTTTTACAGTCCTATTTTCTTGTTTAAAAATTATTTATTTCTCTTCCCTATTGCTGTGTGAAAGACCACAAAAACAATAGGGGTGAACTAAGTGACTGACTATTAAGGAGTGGCAGTGAACCTGACTATATACAGAGATCTGTCAAATGTACAAGGTGGACAAACTGAAAAATCAGAAAGTATTCCTTTCTCTAATTTGTCTGTTTATAATGATCGGAGGTGCTACTTTGGACAACAGTAGGTAACATTTTCAGACAGAGATGTGACTTCTAAACTGATAATGTCTCCCTTGACTTTTCCTCACTTCTCTGTTCACTTAACCCCCCAAAAAGTGTTCAGATCAGATTGAGACCTGCTGTTTTATTTTCATTGGTATGATGGAAAAATAAGTCTTAGTTCACCTCCATTGTGGTGTCATATATGTTTTGTAGCATTCAGTTCACAGAATGGCATTTCATTTGGTTTCTAACATCTTAATCTGGTTGTGTAGAATTTTTAATGTGCATTTGTCCTCTGTCCAGTTTGACTAACATTTTTAGAGAGACAGAAGTCTGGAGAAGATAGAGCCCTCAAAGGAGGGAAATAGACAAGACCCTGGAATCAAAGACAAAGAAACATGGAGAGGAAGAGAATGAGTGAAGGCAAGATGGAAGGGAGTTGTGTAGGTTAGGGGAGAGAATACCAGAGGAGAGCACCAAAGAACCTTTGACAAATGTACCTTGCTAAGCTCCATCTCCCTGGTGGCATGAAAATGCAATGCATATTTTTTTCCAGAGTGGAAGATACAGAATGAAATGATGTGATCATTCAGACTTCCAGCCTTTTCCTAATAAATCCCATTTTAGGGGCTTCATAAAATTAATGTAAGGTTGGATGAGACTTTTGTCATGGTGTCCAGTCTCCTCTCTGAGTGTGCTTATTTATGACCAGTATTGTCCATTGTGTTATTGGTGAGAAGTCACAGGCCTTAACTGCTTGGAAGCACTGCAGAATATCTTCAGTCAGACACAGAGGCCCTGGTTTTCTATTCCTTTATGCCAGTTTAAAGCCAATGTAACTTCATTGATCTGACAGGAGTTAAACCAACCAAAACTGATGTGACCAGGGGTTAAAGTAAGTGCTAATGGCCGGGGTTGGGGGGAATATGGGAGGAGTACAGCTACCTTTGCTAAATGCAGAGGGGAGCTCTCTCCTCCCCTTGGCTTGGGAGGAAAACACTGTTCTTTGACTGCTTCCCCCTATTGTTACCCCATCTGACTTAGTGGTTAAAGTGAAGAATCTGTCTCTGATTCAGAGGCTGTACAAATGTGAAAATAGCGATGGGACACCTGGCAAAATTACTCGTCCTCAAGCGAGTTCAACAGCAATCAATCAGAACTATGCAGTACAAACGTTCAAATTAACATAAAGTTGACTGAGCCCCTGTTAAAAAGAAATACTGAGTAGCTGGATTCTTTTTATTTACCTTCTTATCTTTAAGGCTTTAGGGTTCACATGGGAAGAGGTGACACAGACACACACACACACACACACACACACTCTCTCGTACACCTCTCTCATACGCGGGGGTGTGACCCACCAACTTGACCCTCCCCTCCTGGTGCTCTTTGCCCTCCATGTCTGGCTGGGCCCCCAGGACGGACCCGCCTCTCCTGGTACCTGGCCCCCCATCTTCCCGAGGCAACACGTGGGGGCGGGGAGCACGCAGGGTCACATGCCCCCCTCCCGCAGATTTCTGCCAGGGTTCACAACAGACTGTGGCCAGCAGCAGCCTTTCGGCCCTGTGTGGGAGGGAAGGGACAGGAGCTGCTTCCAGCTGCACGGAAGGAGGGGAAGGGATTACCTGGCCCGTGTCTTTGCAGAGCTCATCTCTTCTCCCACCCCTGCTCCTCTGTGGCTGGAAGCTGCTTGTCCCTTCCTGCCTGCACACTGTTGAAAGGCAGCTATCACCTCCAGGCTGCTGCTGGCCACCAACATAACCCAGCCGCCTCCTGTCCCCCGGCTACAGTGAGGGCAGGAAGGGGCTAAGTCCTAAGGATGTGTTGTGCACCAGGGCCCAGGGAACCTGACTGCAGGGGCTTCAGCGAACCCAGCCACAGAGGTGGCTCAGCAGGGGAGGGCGCCTAGGGGGCGGAGCAGCCCCGAGCTCCCTGGGGGCAGGACCCAGGGTGGGGATGGGGGGGGAGGGGTGAAGAGGGTGCTAAGCCCCTGCATGGGCGGCTGCTGTGGAGCCTGCAGGGTCAGGGCACGAACAGGCTGGAAATTGCTTCCCCGCCCCACTCCAGAGTTTAGCTGAGGCCAGAGAGGCTACCCCGTGCCAGCGCTGTGTGGGGCTTTGGCACATGCAGGGCTCAGCTCATCCTGACCAGCACCCCGGGCTGGAGGGTCTTGGGCTTTCCCAGGGTGCCAGCCCAGCCAGAGGCAGCGGGAAAAGGAAGGAGCCTGCTGGCAAGGCTGTTGGTGAGCTGAGCACTCTGGCCAGGGGCTGGGTCTCCACACAACGCTGGGAGCAGGACGTACCCTGCCAGGGGAGAAATATAGAGGAGTAGTGGGGCTGGGGGGGGTGAAGGGGCAAAGCAGGGAGAGGACAGCAAGAGGGGGAGCATGTAAAGGGCTGATGGGTGGGTAGCGGAGATGACACATAACCAGCTGCCACCTGCCCACACTCACCAGCCACCGCAGCTCGCAATGCACAGCCAGTGCCGGACAGAAACTGGACAGGGGGTGGGACCCTGCTGGCCAAGAGCCGGCATGCAGCGGGGGCTGCACTGACGGACGAGTAGGGGGAGCGGCCAGCCCTGCCACCAGTCTTGAACACACACCCCATCATCCGCCACTGGACCCCCCTCCCCCTTCACTGTTGGTGGGGAGGTGGCTGGCAAGCAGGAATTGGGCCAGCATCAGGACCCGCCAGTATTGAGGGGGGGTGGGGAGGGTGATAGAAAATATGGGACAATTTGCCTGTTCTTAAGAAAAAGTCGGGGCACCTGCAGAAGGGCTTAAATACGGGACTGTCCCTTTAAAAATGGGATGTCTGGTCACCCTAATTAGGGCTTATGATTATACTGTCTAAACTACTTACTGACAAAATGCTACTAAATAAACTCTTCACTTCAATGATTAATATTGTTTCATGCCGATACCTCCAATCACTCCTCTGGAAAAGCTTTCAGGTCACTCATGATGTTTGATCCCAGATTTATTGGCCTTCTGCTATAGCTAGCCAAATAACAGATTGTAGAGGTCACCCGACTGATGGTGAACATATCCAGGGAAACTGAAGGGGAAGAAAAATCGTTTGAGAAATTCTCAGAAAACTGGACTTCAAAACTTCACATTTATTGGCTATAAAAAAAATAATGCCTTCCATTTTGAAGCTCTAATTAAACTTACACTGAAATATACCATGTTATGACAGATTTAGGGCTCAAGGTAAATAGTATGAGAGAAATCTCTCTTCCCACCCCAAATCATCCATACTTTCACGTGTCTATAACTTAGCAGTAACTGAACTGTGTGACCTTTTCTGACAGATTAATGGGTGCGACTTCTGGTGGTGGTGATTAGTCATTTTAATCTTATCTATACAGTGATATAAATTATCAGAAAGTGAGCCGAAGAGCTATAAAATGTTGTAAAAGTGCCAAAAATATTGGAAAAGATGCAGTTAGGCTTGAGAATTCAGAAAGTCAGAATTCTGCAGCATTCGACTTTATCTATCAGAATATTCTGTCAAGCTCCTTTTAGGGTTAGGGTACGTGTATCTGGGGAGGACCTGAATTCTGTTCTTGTTGTGAAGTTCTGCTTTGCCATGGTGACATGTTTGTTACATTATACATTCAAAATCTTGGCTTCAGAGCTCTGGTCTATCTAGGAACTGTTGTGAGCTGTGCTAGCTGAGCCTCACAACCTTGTCCACATGAGTCTTGCACTCATTGAGCCAAATTTTGACCTTCTGATTTCTAATTAATGCTATAATTGAAAAATGCTGAGCTGTTGACTCCAAGTGGCTGTAAATGACCACTGTAAACTAAAGTGATTCTGAATGTGCACTGCTATAGTATATTTATATACAGACGCTCCCCGACTTATGCAAGCGTTCCGTACCGGAACGCCTTGCGTAAGTCGAATTTTGCATAAGTCGGGAACGTATACCCGACAATGACACGCCCTACCCCCAAAAGCTTACGGAACTTTTTCCGTAAATGCGGATTTGCGTAACCCGGGGAGCAACTGTATAACATTAAGACTTGCATAAAACATTAATGCTGGACCCTTCTTTGTGCCACTTCTTGGTTCAGCGACTTTAACAATTTTTTAAAAATGTACAAAATATACACACTTTCTTCACCTTTTACTGCAAGAAGGTGTTGAGGAAAAGATGGGATTTATAATATATTCTGAAGCTTTGGACTAATTTTTCTCATCTACAATTAAGCTTTATTTTATTTTATTTTGTTATGAATCACTGAATTTTCAAATCAAATTTCTCAGTAATCAAGGTCCCAGTTAGATGCCTGGTTCTGTAGGGAAGAGGTACATGCTGTGGAATACAAAGGGAAGTCCCCATTTGCAATATTTCAGGCATGTGAAGGCCTTATCCATCAAGCAGAATTCACTCCACAATCAGTACTGCCCTGCATAATACCTGAAAATTAGGTGTGTCTGCAGTTGAACAGGCTGTGCGCCAGGCCCCAGATCAGTATTCTATAACCGTTGGGCTAAATGACTGCAAGGCAGCCCTAGTCATCTTGATTAGTTACTCTAACCAGGGAAACGGAGTAACAGCTAGTAAATGTTCCAGAGAACCCCGAGGAGCTAGAAGCATGCAGTCAAGTGACAGCAGTATGTCCCCTTTCCCCTGTGTCCATAGAATTAGCAACTGTACACTAGTGCTGCCTCATGTACCTGCGTGTTTAGAGCATTGCAGCTGGTTTGAGTGTAATGGGGTTTGTTTGTTTTTGATTTAGACACACAAGAATACACTTATTGCAGGCTTCAAGGCGCCTGACAAATCATTGAGATCACAATGCATAGAGAACCAGCCACAGAGACCACCCAGTGCACACAACAGCTACTTAGTGGAAAAGCCAAACAATCCCTCACCCCTAAACTTCCACGAGGAGTCCCTACACCGCAACCCTCCCCCAAAGCCTGGCTAAATAATGTGGCAGCTTACCCTGAAGCTTTGCAAATTTGGGGTTATTTTGGCCAAAGGGAAGGAGTTAAGGGACTTTGACAGAAAAAGCCTCCCAGCAGCCCCTTCTTCTTTAGCCAAGGAGCTAATTCATGAATTCCCAAGTCATGTAGGGCTTCTTAGGTCAACTCCATGTGAAAACCAGTAGGTAGTCAGTGTAGCATGCAAAGCACTGGTTTCAGGCTCATGGTGAGATGTGCTTTATATGACATCAAGAGAACATGCTCAGTCTCTCTAACGTGCTTCGTGCATCTCTTCACATTGGCATGAAGAGAAACGATGGTCCAGTGGTTAGGAAGTGGCTGAAAGTTGGGAGACTTGGGTTAAACTCCCTAGTTCACCACAGACGTCCTGTGTGATCTTAGGCAAGCCACTGAGGGACAGATTTTATTTCAATGGGAGTTAGCTGCCTAGGCGATTTTGAAAATCCCGGTAGGTGTCTATCTGCATCTTTAGGATGCTTTGAAAATCTGGCCCTTAGTCTCCCTGTGCCCCTATTCACCATCTGAAAATGGAAATAATAGCAATTCCCTACCTCATGGGGTTTTGTGAGGATAAATATGTGAGAGACTGTGAGACACACCGATGCTACAGTAATGGTGACCATATAAATAGCCAAGATAGATATTAAACTTTAATGTCCCCTACATGCTAAACTCATATGAAACATATAGAATGGGGTTAAGAATTGGCAAGCAGGCAGTTGTCCAGAGGGGCAGATGATTGGTTTTGTGGAACATCATGTGAAATTTTTACAGCTTGGCTTATTTAAAAAAAAAATACAATTTATAATTATGATGTCCAGTATCTTAACTGGGTAGGGGGGGAGGGAAAAAGTTCCCTCTTTTGAACATCTCTGCTACTGTGCCTTTCTAGTGGCCAATATTTCTCCATAAGTAGAAAGAGACCCTCAGAAATATGAACTGGGTGTACAACACTGATCTTCCTTCACTGCTTTCTTTTACTTAAAAACCAAAATGCAATTATTTATACAAACTTGCTGTCACCGATATTGAACCTAACTATTTCTCAGGACCTGTTGGAGACCATGCAATCTCACATGGCAGGTAAATATTAAAGAACTGACAAGGACACCTCTCTGGGGTTATATTTGTTTGTTTCAGAAGTTTGTTTTGTACTCTGATGTTTCGCAAATTTCATACTGCTCTCTGGTGTGCTGACCAAACCTAAAGCCATACTTTATATTTCAGAATTGAATTTCTCATGACCTGCTAAAACTAATAATAAAGGATTGAGTGTTTTTTTAATTAAATTACTCAGACTCTGCCCGAATTATATTGCACAAATACTTTTAAACTGGCTATACTGGCTTATATATTAATTTAGATCCCCAAATTCAGCAGACTGGCTGGCACAGTGGATTAGTGACATTAACCTGTCACTTCTGAAGAATGCTAATTTGAAGCCCTATCCTGGAAATATTTGCTTCTGGACATAGTGTTTATTGCCATGAGTACCATGGGCTTCATTGGGGGAATCATAATAGCAGCCATTACTATGGTAGCAAATATTTTCAGGATTAAGTCCTTAAATTTACAAATAAAAATCAGTTTCATGCTCAGATCTTAGTGTTTAAGTGGACACCTGATCACATCAAACGTCTCTGCCCAGTGACTTAGAAGTGACTTACAAGAGATCCAGAACTGGAATGCAACGTTTCTGTAGATTACAATGAGCTATTCTGGCAGAGCTGTGTGGGAAAGCTTTCAGACTGCTTGCAAGGAACCAGGTTCATCTCTGGCATAACTGTTTATTTCAGTGGATTTAGGGCCAACTTCATCTCACTATGTCTGGCTGCAGGTAGTGCTATTAGGGCTTGATGCAAAGTCCACTGAAGTCAATGGGAGTCCCTCCATTGACTCTAATGGATCAGGCCCTTAATCCTTGGCTTTCAGGAGCAGAGAATGTAACAGAAGAACATTCTAATACAGAAAACATATTTTCATAATGCACAATCACGGAGAAGAGATACACAGGCACGTTTTTAAGCATGGTGGTGTAATTCTTAACATAACTACAGGTGACCACATCTTAATTTCTGTAGGAGATTGAAAGTACTTTTAACAAAAATGCAAATAGTCAAAAAAGGAGCACTGTTGTGCTTCATCATAAATTTAAAAGTACTCCCTCTTTTTTGTGGGGTTTTTTTTTTTTTTTTTGGGTGCGGGTTGAGACCATTTTGAATTAAATTGTTTTAATTAAATATACGTTTTGCTGCGTATTTGCAACACCCTCCAAAAATAATGCTATAAAACACTGCAGAGTCCTACAAACTGCAGGAGCAAGCCATCGTTTTCAGCCCTTTATACTTACAGGCTAAGAGCTTAACAAATTAGTGTGGTTTTTTTCTACAGTGTACATGGGCAGTCTTATAAAAGCCTTCATCAATATGTTTTTAATTGCAGTATTTTTTCACAGTCTTCTCTCAAGAATTGCATCTTTCACTGAAGTAAATAATTTAGTTCCAGGGAACTGTTCAGTGCAGGGCTTATTGATTAAATTCACAAACTGGATTTCAAATACTAGTTCAAGATAAGGAGACAATTAAAAAAAACAACAAACTTCTGAGAATTGTGCCACAGATCTGATACAACATTTAAAATGATCCAAGTGTAATAGCCATTGTAGTTATTGAAACCATCAAGTAATGAGCACCATATGCTTTCTTGAAAGGAGTACTGGGGCATGTGGGACGAGGCTTGATTAGCGAAGTCACTGAAGACTCAGGGAGCATATAGCATCAAATGAACAATGGAAATGCTATTTCATGCTAGATAGAAAGAAGTTGAGGTGAGTAGAAGATGAGGCCCAGAAGTATATGTGTTTCCTTTTTTAAAAGGAGATATTTATTCCATATGTGACTTAACAGGGAGAAAAGAGAAAACATTGTGAGTAAAGCACAAAAAGAAAACCTCCATGGATAAAACTTCACTTTACTTTTTATTGGAGGGAATCTTTTCATTATTTTTTCTGACATCTACAACCATTTTGGAACAAACCATGTGAGTGAAGCACTTGGAATAATATATTTTATATTATGCCCAAGACCAGCCAATCTAGCTGTGACTTCACAGTACTGTCTGTGTTGTCTGTGCCCAAGATACATAGAGATGTTTTTTCATTGACAATTTATAACTGGGTTCTAAAGCCACTTATGTGCCAGGATTAAAGAGCAAAGTGATTTTAGAATCCTGGCACAAAGTTGCCATGCTGTGGGGCCTAAGCACAGAGCACACAAACAGTACTGTTAAATTCTTTCAACAGCTTGCTACTTTAATTTGAAAGGGACAAATCAGTTCTAATGCTTCAGCTAACAATTGGCAATCAGATGTTTTTTGAGCCACACATTCTCTAACATTTGCTTAGTTCATTGCTTCTGTAAAACATTCCTGCCTGGGAATTTATCCAATAGAATATTTGTTTAATTTTCCTTTAAAATTGTTGTGATTTTTAATGGTGGGTGGGTTGTTTTTTTGTTTGTTTCTATTTAAAGGTCTTAATTTAGTAGCAACTGTATCCATGAGACTGGTAAGATATTTGTGCAGGACAAGATAATTTGCCATGTAAGACTCCTAAATCTGCATTAGGTTCCGGAAGCCTAATTGCATACTGTGAGAGACAGTCATTCACCTACTCATTGCTGATGCAGTGAACAAATAGAAAAGTTTCTTAACATAGTAAATTCAGATATAACCAGCATGTTCAGTAGATTTGGTGATCTGGCTCATTTTTCTGAGTATGGTTTAGTTTTAATAATTCAACCTAAATCATTCCTATATTATATCTAATATTTATATAAACCTTTTGGGGTGTATGAGTGAGTTCAAGAGGCAATACCTCTGCATAGTAGACACCTCCCCTTGTAGGGGGTGGCTTGCTTGCAGTTGGTCCTGGTGACTCACTCAATTCTCATTAGTGGGTTCTAAGTAGCTGTGAGTGCACTGCAGCTCCATATCCCAGGATCTTGCCTTGGCTGGCATGCTAAATCTAGTGAGGGTAGCTAGCAGCTGCAACTGTTAGTGAAGGGCACATCTGGCCTTCCAAGTGCATGCCAAGGAGTCGTGGGCAAATACTTGGCAAATATTAGACCATAGAAACCAAATGGAAAAGACTTCATTTGGCCCCATCATTTTTGTTGAGCTGAGGGACGGGAATCAAAAAAGAAGAGAGCGAGAACTGTTTATCAAAGTGCTTTACAAACGTTACATATTCAGGTGTGTTCCTCTACCAGTAAAGTGTCGCCATCTCTTGGTGACAAGATGGCAATTGCTAACAGTGCATTGCTGCACCACAGAATGGTCTAGGACAGGAAGTGAAGAATGCTGTAGTCAATTGAAATCACAGGGGGAATTTAGGGAGGCAGAATGTAATTATTCAATCTATAATTTGGACAGGAAGCTGAGGCTAAAATTACTTCTCTGGTGGAAAGTACTATGGCCTCAACTGGTCAGGCCTCAACTGGTCTGTAATGGCCTCAACTGGTCAGTACTGAGGCTTGCCTCATCCTAAAGAGAACCTCAGGAACGGTACTATGCTTCCTAATACCATTCTGAAACATTACTTCAGCACTGACACAGAGCAACCGTGCCATTCCCTGAACCACGAGCACCCCTTCCTGCAGCACTTTGACAGTTCTATGGACACCTCTTATCTGAGTACTGACCAAAGCTAACTTTCTTTATTTTGTGAGATTCAGGGTGATCTTAGCCTCAGCTGTATTGTCACGGAGCAAAAGTAAACTTCTTTAGTAATAACTAAGGCCAGGTCTATGCTACAGACCTATATTGGTATAATTATGTCACTCAGGGATGTGAAAAATCCACACCTCTGAGCAACGCAGTTATACTGACCTAACCCCCTCTGTCGGCAGTGCTAGGTCAATAGGAGAGCTTTCCCATTGACACAGCTACTGCCTCTCAGGGAGGTGGATTAACTAAACCCCTTATACACTATACATGAAAACAAGCCCTAAAAGTTCTTTAATGGTCTGATACAGAGGACCAGGCTTTGCCCTCCAAAGGTGAAGTGAATTAAGATAAACTGAATTAAGGTAAATTTAATTCTGAATAACAAATGTTCACAGTTATTTAATGTGGTTTAACTAACCCATTTCAAATTCACACCTTCAGTTAATTCAGGGTAACTTTCCTGGATGTCCCCATATGGACAAACCTTTAGGTTGTGTTAAGAGAAATAGAAATAGTCGTTGGTAAAGTATGCTATGGGCTACTCCTTTGAAACCATAACCTTAGCACTGATTGCTGCACAAAAAGAATGTTGTGTTTGTAATTTATTGGAAATAGCTGTATATTTTTATAACTACAAATAACAACCATTTCTATAGTCATCAATATAAAAACTCTTCAGAAACTGTAATTTCCCCAGTTTCTAAAAGCTTTTATTCCGTAAAAAAAACCCCAAAAAAACAAAATTCCATGAATGGAGATATTCAATTTTGTTATTAAGATATTTTCTACTGCAAACATTTTATAATTGCTACCCTTTGTTCTTGTGTAGAAATAAAATTCAATTGCCTGTCACAATATTTTTCTCTTTATTATGAACAACTGTCATGATTTTCAAGGTATGAAATGTGTGGATTTTTGCCCATTTAAATGTTTCCTTTGAAAATCTGTTCTAACTTCAGAAAACTAAGATGCTCATTATAAAACTCAAATGGCTACTTTGATTGTAAGCTATTTGGGGCAGAGACTGTCTTTTTGTTCTGTGTTCTGTGGTACATAACTGGGGCTGCTAGGCGCTACAATAATACAAATAAATAATAATAATAACTCACTGTACCAAATAATGCGGCTAAGGGGAGACTGCATGCTGCTTGAGCACAATGGGTGAATAGTGAAATAAAACAGTCCTCCCCACTTTGTAGTGTGATTTATTATTGGAACCTTTGAAGTTTTCTCTTTTTATTAGGCCATGCATGGGGACAGTACTCTAGTAGACCTCCTGTGTTGTCCCCTGTAAACAATGGATGACTGATGTGGCCATTAAATGTGAGGATTGGCAAATTCCCTCACCGGCCTGCTGTTAAACTTTGATACTTCTTGACAACATAGAGGGGCTGGGTCTAGCAAAGCCATGCCAGCCAGGATTATTTGTCCATGTAGCATACAGATCTGCTCCAGATCTTCCTTTGATGCTCCTCAGATAAAAAGATATTGTGGGAGAAGTCTGCTCCTTTTCAGGTTAGGCAGTTGAGACAAGGCAGCCACAGAGCCAGGAGGGGAGTGGGAAAACTGGTAGGGGAAGTAATGGGGAAAGAGAAAAGGCGCAAAATGAAACAAATATTGGCTGACATAGAAATAAAGAATTGGCACTCCCCCCAAGGGAAAAAGATATTCCTCCATGTATACCTTTATTAGAGATGGAATCAAATCAAACCAACCACCCTAGATTTTAACTTTGCCAAACTTTGAGAAGCTTCAGTTCGGAGACAAACTTCCTGGTTTCAGCCTATCTCTGTCAAGGGTGTGCATCTGTGTTCAGAGTGTGTGTGGATCATTCAACTAGCCTAGGACCAAAAATGACACTTCACATATTTTGTATACTACAAGCAAAAGCACAGTAAAAAAGCTTTTTCTATACATTGTATTTATAAAGTCAACACAAATCTAACTCTGTATTGTAAATGGTAACTAAGCAAGGTATCTACAGAAGTGTCACCAATGGTTTAATTCGCAGATTTTGATATTGGTGCTGACTTGTGACAACTGTATCAGTAGGACTTCTTGGCTTTTCAGATGCTTGGTGATTTTTCAAAGTTATCTATATATGTCACTGCCTTCATGGCAGTCTCAGTTCTTCTTTTTAATTTGGCAGTCAACATTTTTAGGGAAACCCTACATAGAAAGGGGAGAACTAGAACAAATTTTTAAATTGTATGCAATGGTCAAGCAGAAATACAGTAGTAACCAAAACCATAGAGTATCCCCATATTAGTTCTTTCTATCACAAGCATGCTAATGGAGAGTTCTGCTGAAGGAGGGCTAGTCTGCTAAATTCATTTT
The DNA here is from genome assembly GCA_003942145.1 of Platysternon megacephalum. NCBI lineage: Eukaryota > Metazoa > Chordata > Testudines > Platysternidae > Platysternon > Platysternon megacephalum. The sequence goes on along the minus strand of QXTE01000195.1, from coordinate 1,239,684 downwards.
GTTGCACAAATGAGGTTGCTGCTGTGTTACGCTTGCACCACTAAAGTGCTCTGAGAACACCTAGCTCTTGAGTTTCAACACCTAGGCTCTGAGTATGGCACACCTTTGTTGCTAATAATTGGCAGAGGAGTATCCAATTCTCTTTTGGTTTGCTACACCTCTTCCCGACTCATCCTGATAGTGTAATCATAATCTTCTTCACAATGAACCCATTCTCATATGCAATGCATAAGTGGAGATCTGTGTTCTAAAATGGGACAATCTGTTCATGATTCCTGAGAAGTCATCCTCTTGGCTCTTTGATTAATTCTCCTTATGACATTCCGTCTTTTTCTTGCTTTAACACATTTGGTGGGATTCCCAAAAGTATTTAGGCACTTAACATCCACTAAAGTCAATGGGAGTTAGGCACCTAACTCCCTGTTGTGAATTCCATCCATGCTGTATATTCCAAAAATAGTTTAGACCTTAAAGACAATTCTCATAACAGGCTATCCATAAGTCCCTAAAGAAAAAACTGAAAAACTCAACTGCATTAAATCCATTATGAAGACGACATTAGGGAGGAGGAGGAGGGAACACTGTCAGGGTAACAGCTGATGTTATGTTGCTGGCTCATTAATTCTTTAGATCAGAAAAAGCTCTAATGAGATGCAAGAATCAATGGCAAAAGGAGAGAGACAAAGCAACTAATTTAAAAAAATGTGGTAGAAGAAAGTGATTTCTTAAGACCTTGATGAAATATTCAATGCACATCATGTAAAGTTGAATATAAATGGTTATTTCTCATTGATTAATTTCATTCTCCAAGTTAGAAACAGAGGATAGGGTAAGAAGTGGATCATGATTGGTCTAGAGGTGCCAAGATCATTATTACTCAGTTAGAAATCTTAAATGGCTTTTACTTTAAGTGGAACAGAGAGCAATAGAAATCTTAAATGGGATTTAAAGCGACATAGTGAGCAATAAATGTCAATTCGAGCTAATGGCAGAGACTGAAAAAAAACCCTCCAACTCCAAAACCCTCCACTTCTTCTCCCCCACCCCCTTGCATGCAAAGTAAAAACTAATCATGTGTGTGTGACGGTGCACCCCATAAAGTTTTATGGAAATATGCTTTTGAATGTATATATGACATAACTGGAATATATTTTTGTTACATATGCCATGTAACATATCTCTGTAAAGGTTATGATCTACTGAATCTATTCATCCTATTTGTATACATGTATCATTTTTGTGTTTGAAGTCATTAATATTGGCTGTGTACTTGCTTGATTTCTAAGTAGCCTTAGTAAAGCATTTGGTCAGCTTCTTGAGAAAGGAATGTGCAAGTTAAATGCCCAGTCAAGAAGCACTTAACGGACAATGGACCTTGGAAGGGTCCAATCCACATAAGAAGTCTACTTGAGGATGTTCAAGGCAGCATGTGAACCGTGGCTGCTACCTGTAAGTTCTGAGTCATGCATGGACATATGACTTGCCCATGTGACTCCAAAACTCCATCTTGGAGCTGAACTTTGCATAGGAGAGAGGAGGGGGTCTCCACCCACAAGAGAGAGTCTATTTAAACCCCTGGGAGGCCCCTCCATTTGGTCTTCAGCTGGCCCAAGAGATAGCCTCACCACCCCCAAGGATACCTGAGAGAAACTGGAACAAAGGACAGTAACTACAGGGGTGTGAGTGATTGCTGGATCCAGACTAGAAGGAGACTAGTCTGTAAAAGGAATCTTACTGGAACACCGCTGAGGGTGAGGTTTTATCTGTATTCAGTTTTCTTATGGTATTCAGCATAGACTTGCGTGTTTTATTTTATTTTGCTTAGTAATTCACTTTGTTCTGTCTGCTATTACTTGGAACCACTTAAATCCTACTTTTTGTATTTAATAAAATCACTTTTTATTTATTTATTAACCCAGAGTATGTATTAATACCTGGGGAGGGGGGGACAGCTGTGCATATCTCTCTATCAGTGTTATAGAGGGCGAACAATTTATGAGTTTTTATCCTATATAAGCTTTATACAGGGTAAAACAGATTTATTTGGGGTTTGGACCCCATTGGGAGTTGGGCATCTGAGTGTGAAAGACAGGAACACTTCTTAAGCTGCTTTCAATCAAGCCTACAGCTGTTAGGGGGCGTGGTTCAGACCTGAGTCTGGGTTTGCAGCAGGCTAGCAGGTCTGGCTCAAACCAGGCAGGGCACTGAAGTCCCAAGCTGCCAGGGCAGGAAAGCAGGAGCAGTAGTCTTGGCATATCATTTGGCAGTTCCCAAGGGGGTTTCTGTGATTCAACCCGTCAGTGTGTACAAGAAGGGCCAGGTGAGTCCTTGCCAAGAGAATATAAGGAAACAGTATGCAATATGCGATTAAAATATTGTGGATGCAAAAACTATCTCATCTTTATCTGAGTGGCAGAATGTACGTTATTGAGAAGACTTTTTAGTCAATTGGTGAGCAGTGTCTGAAATTTCTGCGAATGGCAGTGATGAAAGCTTTAGGCTGGGGAAGTGTGAAGACAGGACTTTAGTAAAATATACCATAAATGCATGTTACATTGAGACTTATCAACATTTATGGTGAAATGTTTTAATTTTAAGACACACTATCTGCTAAAATCTTTGCAGGACTTTGAAAATGAGTTAGTTTTTTCATAGGTGGTTTGCTGGTTTTGTAGCTACAGAAAGTAAAAGGCACTCCCTGCACCATGATTATTCTAACACAGTGGTTCTCAAACTTTTGTACTGGTGAACCCTTTCACATAGCAAGCCTCTGAGTGCGACCCCCCCCTCCTTATAAATTAAAAACATTTTTTATATATTGAATACCATTATAAATGCTGGATGCAAAGTGGGGTTTGGGGTGGAGGCTGACAGTTCGCAACCCCCTATGTAATAACCTCGCGACCCCCTGCGGGGTCCTGACCCCCAGTTTGAGAACCCCTGTTCTAACAGCAATCTATTGAGACATTTCTTCAGGATGTAATGAAATGGACTTGTCTGGATCTAATTCAGTTTTGTAACAATGTATGAGCCTGCATGTTGCATCATGTATTGTACTGAAGGTCCATTTTTAAAACAGTAATAAGAGAGGGTCTGATTGAGATGTTACCGTGTATGTTTAGTGATGACATGTGTGGGCTATAATCTAGACATATCCTACTCTGAGCCATTTAATCACTCTGTCTTTGGGCCCAATTCTCCAATGCCTTGCACCTTGTGGTAGTCATTATACCCGTGCAATGGAGATCTGCATTGCTACCTCATCAGAATGATCATGATTTACACCCACCTTGGGCAAGTGAAAATAACGACATGAAGTGAGCGAGCTAGTGGAGAATTGAGGCCTTTTAATTTTAGAAGCATTTTTGGGAGACTAATGACATGATTGTGTCACAGCTGTGTTAGCATAAGCATAGGGGGCAGGAGGCTAGGAGAGGGGGCTCAGCCCCCCCCAAATTTGAGCCATCCCTGCCACCTGTGCGCACTGCCCAGCTCAACAAGCAAAGTTCTGACTCTGGTGGTGCCAGGGCCAGTTAGTGCTGAGCTGCCTGGCTGCCCAGCAGCAGGACACTTAGTGAGAGTCCCCAGAGCCAGGTGTGGGTCAGAACGCTGCATGCAGAGTCTGTCACAAACATGGCTAGTGCTCAGTGAGCTAGTCCTGTCCCTGGTGCCTGGAGGAAGGGAGTGAGTGAGACAAAGGGAGCAGAGGAGAGGAGAAGGGAAAGGAGCTGCTAAGGAGGGAGCCAGACACAGCTGGAGCCAGCTGTGGCCACCGTCACACGGCTCTGTCTGCTCATTCCAACTCCGTGCCCCACCAACCCCATCTCCCCAAATAAACCCTTGTCTCACCCCCTGCCCAAATAAACAACCCATAAAACATCACCCTCATCACCCTGCCGGAACCCTCCTCACAAGCCCCAGTCCCCAATAAACTCATCTCTTAAAAGATCTTCTGCTCCCCCATCCACCAAATGACTTCCCTCCAGGCCTCCCTGCTACTCCACCACCCCTTATTCCTCCCTGCCCTTCTAATGCCCCCAGCACCCAAGTCCATCTACCCTACAGATCAGTTGAAATACCCCCATTTCCTGTCTGCATGAACCTCTTTCTCCTTCCTTCAATTGCTCTCATCCCCTATGACTCACCCAGGAACACCCCACGGTGCCCCTCCACCCTTTAGCCCTGGCATCCCATCCTCACTTTGGAGTGTTATGCAGGGCAGGTGACCATTTTTCCCCTCCCCTTCCTTGTTGTCTTGGGTTAGTCAGATGGTTAGCTCCCCCTCATTTGGAGGAGCCAGTCACAGCAAAGCTGTGAGCAGCATGAACCAGCGGTCCTTGCCTCCCCCCAAAAGTAATGCATAATTAGCAATCTAAAACAATATATTTTGTTTAAAAGTAGCACAGTCATTGCCAGTAACAATCTCAGTGACAGACGTTAAGGTGGCAATTTTGCAACAGAAAAGCTTCAAAGACAGACTCCAACGAGAGGCTGCAGAACTTGAATTAATATGCAAACTAGATACCATTAACTTAGGTTTCAACAGAGACTGGGAATGGCTCGGTCATTACACTAATTGAATCTGTTTCCCCATGTTGAAGTAGCCTCACACTTTCGTGTCAACTGTCCGAAATGGGCCATTTGGATTATCACTTCAAAAGTTTTTCTCCCCTGCTGTTAATAGCTTCTCTTAATTAATTAGCCTCTTACAGTTGGTATGGCTACTTCCACCTTCTCATGTTCTCTGTATGTATAAATATCTTCTTACTGTATGTTCCATTCTATGCATCC
>QXTE01000195.1:1199126-1234640 GCA_003942145.1 Platysternon megacephalum | reverse complement strand
AACTTAGGTTTGAACAGAGACTGGGAATGGCTCGGTCATTACACTAATTGAATCTATTTCCCCATGTTGAAGTAGCCTCACACTTTCGTGTCAACTGTCCGAAATGGGCCATCTTGATTATCACTTCAAAAGTTTTTCTCCCCTGCTGTTAATAGCTTCTCTTAATTAATTAGCCTCTTACAGTTGGTATGGCTACTTCCACCTTCTCATGTTCTCTGTATGTATAAATATCTTCTTACTGTATGTTCCATTCTATGCATCCGAAGAAGTGGACTGTAGCCCACGAAAGCTTATGCTCAAATAAATTTGTTAGTCTCTAAGGTGCCACAAGTACTCCTAATAGTTCTAAGCAATTCATTGCATCTGACTGAGGTCGCCTGCTTCTTAAAATATCTCCAGGAACTTGAACAAAAAACTCTTTTAAAGAAAATATGCTAGTTTTAGTTTCTCCTAGAGATGTGCTGCAAAGCATACGTTCACTACATTGTATAAGCAATAACAGTAGGGGTGCAAGAAGCTTTCTGGGGATTAATGGGGCCATTTATTCCAAGGAAGTGCCTGCAATGAGGCTATTATTTGTTAAGCTAAAAATGGGAGGGAGACAGGAATTGAAATCATGTAATGTGAGTTAGGGTTTACATTACTGAAACCCTACGTTTTTTCATCCACATCCTGAAATGGAAGTTGCTGGGAATGAAGAATCTGTTGGGTACAAGCAACCAACACAAAACTGTTTTTGAATGCACATTGTAACATGGCTGCATGGTGTTTTACTCATCACTCTTTAACTGAACCACAAAGATCATAACAACTTACTTCTGCTGTCAAGTAAGCTTTAGTTCAAGTGGTAGAAGCTTGTGCTTTTTGTATTTGAAGATCCTGGGAAATAAATCTGGTTGACTGGCTACAAAATATTCACACTTAAGAAAACAAAAAAACGCACCCTTTCCTGGCATTAACTGCACATATAACTAATAAATCATCCTGAGCTTTATATTCAGAGAAAACTTTGGAAACAAGTTCTAAGTGACTGCTTCAGGAGAAATGTGGAATTCTGTTGTGGTGCAATGCTCGTAAGTTTCATGAAGGAGGCATCCTTGTAGTTTTACAATGTCTGTATATCTCTCGCCATCTTTTATTTAGTCAATTATCCTTACCTGCTAAATTTTATATATATATATATGAGAGAGAGAGGCTGACTAGTAATACAGTTACGCAAAATGTTATGCTTTCTGCTGCAATGAAATAAGCATTGATTTTCAACTCCAGCAAATGAGAATGCAGACAGGCAGGCTCCATTAGTATTTTATTTTGCTCTTTTTTTCCCCCTTATAAAAACATTATGTAGTAGTGTAAGTGTTTCAGAGAGCTTTTTATAGGAGTTTCCACTAGCATGCCTTTGATCAGAAGTCTGTTCCTTCTGCGCACTAGTGGTAATATTAGTTGGAGGCGCTTGTATCAGACGTTTTGTCATCTGTCATACCATAGACTCCCTGTAGAGAGAGTGAAAAGGCCAAAAGCTGTTTGTGACAGTTAAAGCAATTTCCGGCATATCCTTGCAAGACCTTATTGAAATAAGTTTAAGTATCTTCGGGGTCCGTTGTTTTAAATACAAAGTTAATGCGTTATTGTGGGCTAGGGTTGTATGTAACCTCTCCAGCGGGTAGATGTGATGTGAGGCCTGGGAGTTCAAAGGACTATGTTGAACGTGTGCCAGACAAGAATGGACTTTTGGGATCATAAGGGTTAGGGAGAGATTAATGCAAATTCCCCACCCCGCATTATACAAAAATCTAGCCTTTTGAAGCTACACCCTGAGTAGTGGGTCATTATTTGCTAATTACCTGTTACTGGAGACTGGAGATAAAAGGGCCAAGCCATATAAAAAAAACTGCTGATCTGCTAAACCTTGGTTCTGAATCTGAGATGGTTATAAACTTGTAACCACAGGGAAAACCCAGTTGTGGGCTTTTGAAGGACTGACACCTCCAAGAGTACAAGGTTGGAGCTGGAGGTGACCTCTTGTAAGCTTTTCAGCATGCATGTTGATTCTTTTTATTGGTTTTTAAGGTGTTTTTTCTCTGTATTGCTTTTAACTTAAGAAAGATGGTGCCTGAGGAGCTGGGAGTCCAAAATGGGTGCCCTTAGTGGACCGTGGGAAATACAGGTGCAGTTACCCAGCAAATGCATACTGCTGATACCAATCAAATACATTGGAGATGACCAAGACACAACAACCTCTCAGGAATTTCAAGATGGATTCCAGACTTTGAGGTAGGGTTGCCAGTTTTTGTTGGATGTATTCCTGGAGGTTTCATCACATGACATAATCTTTCATTAAAGATTAATCTTTAATTCCTGGAGACTCGAGGCCAATCCTGGAGGGTTGGCAACTCTACTACGAGGTAAACTGTGAAGAGTACATGCCCAAAGCCCTTTCATTACTTATACCCCTCAACAGGATCTTAAATAGTTAATTTGGGGTTGTATTTTGTTTTTGTTCTCTCTCTCTCTCTCTCTCTCTCTCTCTCAACAAAAAGAGACACTTCTTGTAGTGAGGCTTCTGAAGTAAGTGATTTTGCAAGTCCCTGAAATATCTCAAACTTGCATAAAATAATCTGGAAAAAAAAAAAATCTTAACAGCCCATTCCTGGGGCTTCTCTTCTTCCCTACCAGGGAATGAACTGTCTAGGCAGAAAATCAGAGGCCATTTTTTGTCACATAGTTAAATTAAGAGCTTGAAAATGAAACTCTGATCTCTACTGCAGTATCTGAGAGAGAGTTGTATTAGTCCAAGGTTATTAATAATTAAACACAATTGAGCCAAACCACTAGTTTTCCTGATTTTCAAAAGAGATAAAACTTTAATGCTGTAATGAGTTTCCAGGTGCTAGAATAGTGATGAAGATTCCACACTTTTGCATGGAAAACTTGGTAGAGTTTCATACCTCAGAGTAGCCCACTGTCTCAGTGATGAAATATACACATAAGACTGAGCACTAGTGTCTTCCTTTATACAAACAGGAAGGCAATTTATTGTGAATTGTTGGCATGTCTGAGCTGTCACACATAGCCAATCACACTTTTTTGCCACTGATGAAGCTATTAATGTAATTCATGTTGAAAGTCACAAACAGGTGTAATTGGCTTGCCTTTGGACAGTAGAGACCCTGGTGGAAAAATGCCATAATGCCTTAATCTTACATAAAGTCCGTTGTTGCTGCAATATAATAAGACCAGTTTTTATTTACCATGGGTACAGATCTCAGTTTTCAAAATTGCATTTAGCCATAGATACAATTTAATTCTTGTTATAGAAACCAAGTTCCTGGCAGTAAACAAGGAAGCCCTGACCAATTTTAGTTCCATATATCTAATGTCAGAAAATGATACCGCAGATGGTCTGATTCTTCCCCATGAATTCCCTAAAAAAATTAATTGCCATGTACAAATGCCTACAGATCTCCTGGACACAAAATAAACTTGGTTCACTCTAGATCACTTGCCTCTAGAAGATTTTAGGTCACTAGTTTTTCAGTTAGTAGCCATACAACAGTATCATGCACTGCCACTTTAAAAGAGGAGGAGCTGCGAGGAAGTTAGCAAGCAGTGTATGCATTGAAATAATTTTGAATTGGTTCACTTAGGGCCGCAGATACAGCACAGAAGGGCAAGATGGGTTGGCTGTTGCTGAAGTAGTGGTGACATGATGAAAGTCTGATCTGTAGTTGTGCCTGCCAACTTTGTCTTCCAAAATTACAGGTTGTGCATGACAGAGGGGTGGCCGGGCCAAATTTGTGTGGCAGTGAGACCTGGCACACATGGTTGCATTGGCACTCAGATTGTCCTGGCCACCCATTCATCATGCAATGCCACTCAAATTTAGCTCAGCTGCCCCTCTGTCTGGCATGATGGAGGAGCAGCTGGGTCAAATTTAAGTGGCATGTGCTAAGTTGCAACACTGCTCAAACTTGTCCTGGCTGCCCCTTTGTCAGTATTCTAAATAATATCGGACATCTTTTATCTCACATTTCAGACAGCAGTGTAGTGCTGCTGGAGCAAAGACCAGACTGCTGTGGCACCACTACGCCCCTGGTTGAAAACAGAATAAAAAAAATCCCAGATTAAAAAGGACAGGCAATTTTTTATTCAGATAAGGGATGTCCCTTATAACGTGGTACTGTTGGCAACTTTATCTGCAGTGCTTCTTAACTGGCAAAGAAGAGATGGTGATAAGTGATAATCCACAACTTCAGGCTATTTTCCTGTAGATTTCCTGCTCTTTTAAGGCACAGCAATGGTGCCATAATGCATACACTATTCAACCAGAGGTATATGCAGTGGGAATGAGTTTTGTGTGTGTTTCAGTAAGGAAGTAAATCTCACAGGAGTGTTGTGTTTTGTACTTTGGGGTTTGACAATCCTGCCATTTACCAGCTGCAGCATAGAACCAAGCTGGGCCATGCTGTTTCACCATTCCAGACCCATCTAGGGCTATCCTTAAGGTTTTGTCTACACTGTAATTACATCCCTGCAGATGGCCCATGTCAGCTGACTTGGACTCATGGGGCTTGGGCTGCAGGGCTGTAAAATTGTGGTGTTGATGTTTGGGCTCGGGCTGAATCCCGGGCTCTGGGATCCTCCCACCCAGCCTGAGCCTGGACATCTACACCACAGTTTTACAGCCCCGCAACATGAGCCCCAAGGATCAACCTGTGTCCTGGAACAAATGTCTGTGGAGCATCTAGACTAGCATTTACAATCCTTATATTTAACTTAATTGGCAATCAGTTAACTCAAGTTAAAACAGGACTACAAACCCATGTGGGGATTGATGCAGTCATGAAATGTTACCTGACTGGTAAGTTCAGACCATTTCGCCTCTGTTATTAAAAATACTACCCTGCTCACTCTAAGGAAACAGTCACAAAGTTTTTGTCTGAGCCTTAAAATGTTATGCACCGATAACTTGGCTTCACTGAGCCATAGACCAATTTGGAAACCACTGTAAAACTTTATATGAACTGTCTGTGCACATCACCCACCTGTGCTTTTCTGTGTATTTGATTTTGAGCCAACAGTGATCCACATGACTGGGGAATGGATACATTTACTTCTTAAGTACTCTTGACTCTTTTCAAACATTATACACCTCTGCAGTTGTTCTGTGTGTATGAGGGTGAGGGGGGCTTGGAGAGTTTGCCTCACACACTTATGAGAGAGACTATGCTATTTTGCCATCTTGGGAACTGACATGCACTGCTTTTATTTCTGATTCCCTATGGGATCTGTGACAGCTGTTTGTTAAAATGTCAGCTCAGTAGACTTGCCTTGCTTTTATTACCCATTGTTGATCAAGGAGATCAAGTTTCCCATGCATAACCTATTATAAACCAGTCACCTGAACATAGGGTGACCAGATGTCCCGATTAAAATTGGGTACTGTCCCGATATTTAACCCTTTGTCCCGTGTCCCGATCAATGTATGATCGAGACACCATTTGTCCCGATATTCAGGTAAGGAGGCGAGCGGGAGGGAGGCGCTGACCCTGTGGGTGCTCTGGGGCTGGAGCACCCACGGGGAAAAATTGCAGCCAAATTCTCCCCTCCTCACCTCCTTCTCCTCCCTTCCCCCCAGCGTGCTGCGTCCCCGCTTCTCCCCCTCCCTCCTGGAAAGTGCCAAACAGCTGTTAGGCGGCGCTTAGCACTTTCCATGGGGGAGGAGCGGGGACGCGGCAGGGCAGAGGCGGGCACTTGGGAGAAGGGGGTGGACTGGGAGCAGAGCAGGGGCGGTAAGAGGCGGGGGGTGGGTGAGCACCCACCTGGCAGAGAGGAAGTCGGCGCCGTAGGGGTGAGTGGCGGGTGGGGAGGGGTGAAGAGGTGAGCGGCGAGCGAGCGGGCGGGGAGGCGAGCAGTGGGTGGGGGACTGAGGAAGGACACAGCAAGCCAGCAGCAGGCTGGGGGATGAGGAAGGGCACGGTGGGGGGGGCCGAGCAGGGAGGGGGTGGGACCTGGGGCAGAGTGGGGGCAGAGCCTGGGAGGAGCGAGGGTGGACTGTGGGCGGGGCTGATGGCACCCCAATGTGTCCCAATATTTTAGAGTGGTGATCTGGTCACCCTTCCTGAACACGTGAACTGGCAAGCAGAAGGCAATATGTCTGTATTATCATATCATTCATCACCAGAGTGGATTTAGCTTCACTCCCCAAATAGAACCTACATTGGCAGCACTGAAAATTCATGCCAAGTTCTATCAAAAAGATTTATTCTTTGTGACCTACTACTCTGTTTACAGTCATTCCTAATTTGATTAACTCATATTCATACTGCCTATTACACAGGGACAATAGTCATTAATACTGGGGTTTGGCTGAGGGGCATTATGTGAAATGTTTCCCTTGAGGCACTTATATCTCAGAAACTCTTTAGGCCATCATTTATGGTCAGTGCCTAATAGCATGCCAATTTTTCTGACACTAGGGTTATGATATTTGGCTTGTGCAGCAAGTGAAGAACGAGGTAATGATTATAAATTTATTGCATCAACTTCAGTTGACACAGGAAGAAAACTTTTCACTGGGGACTATAAAACCTATATATAATGTAACTTTCAATCTGCTTAACAAAATATGGCCATGTTTTCAAGACTGGGTGTAAAATGTGCACATGCAAAAAGCATACACTTACTTGGAAGAGCAATAGGACAAGTGCACCCTCAAGTGCTGTTTGTGCACATAATACTATTTGAATCTTCCCATGACCCTTTGGTTGAGCAGGAGGTGAAAAATTTCCAATGTAAGTATGATTCAGAACTGAGGTCATTCCATAAAGCAAATTTTCAACTCATCTGCTGTGGCAAGAAAGTTTCTTGAATGAGAAGTGTTTAAAAAATTTTTTTTGGGAGGGGTTTGGAGGACAGGATTAGAATTCAAAATGATCTTGACAACGTGGAGAAATGGTCTGAAGTAAATAGGATGAAATTCAATAAGGACAAATGCCAAGTACTATACTTGGGAATGAATAATCAATTGCAGAAATACTCCTTCCTAGGCAGTCGTTTCCCATTTTGTAAGTACTTCAGAAAAGGATCTGGGGGTTAAGTGGATCACAAACTAAACATAAGCCAATAATGTAATACTGTTTCACAAAAATGAACATCATTCTGAGATGTATTCGCAGGACTGTTGTAAGCAAGACAGAAGAAGTAATTCTTCTACTCTACTCAGCACTGATAAGGCCTCAACTGGATTAGTGTGTCCAGTTCTGGGCACCGTGCTTCGGGAAAGATGTAGACAAATTGGAGAGAGCCCAGAGGAGAGCAACAAAATTAATTAAAGGTCTAGAAAACATGACCTACGAGGAAAGATTGAAAAAATTGGGTTGTTAAATCTGGAGAAGAGAGGATTGAGGTGGGGAAATGATAAAACTTCAAGTATGTAAAAGGTTTTTATAAAGAGGAGGGTGATAAATTGTTCTCCTTATCCACTGAAGACAGGATAAGAAGTAATGGCCTTAAGTTGCAGCAAGCAGGATTTAGGCTAGACATTAGGGAAAACTTCCTAACTCTCAGGGTACTTAAGCACTGGAACAAATTACCTAGGGAGGTTGTGGAATCTCTGTCATTGGAGGTTTTTAAGAGCAGGTTAGACAAACACCTCTCAGGAATGGTCTAAATAATACTTAGTCCTGCCTGAATGTAGGGGACTGGACTAGCTGACCTATCAAAGTCCCGTCCAGTCCTACATTTCTAATATTGTCTATTTAGACTGAAAATTCTTGGGGACATTTACTTTTTCTTACTTTTGTTTATTCAGTCCCTGACACAATGGGGCCCTAACCTCAGTTGGGGCTCTGCGGGTTACTGTACTACAAATAATAATACAACAGACACTTCCTCTGTTTTTTATACATTTGTGCCCAGTTGTGCTGCTAAATGGCAGTAGCACTCGAAGAGTCTCAGACTGGAGCATCCTCTGTTAATTATCGTTCAGAGGTAGCTGGAGATCTTTGTGGAAGTGACGTCTGGGCTACACTGCCCTGAAACTAGACCTCTAGCCATGCCATCTGGAGAATGCCTCTGTAATCAGGAGTAAAATGAATGGTATACAGCCTGTGTGAAGTGCCTAAAATAATGCTGTACCTCAGCTGTATTTTAGATTCTCGGTCTTGCGTTGCATTTGTTTCTGATGAATGTCCCAAGTCCAGTCTGCAAGGTACATAATGGTTAGAGGATGTTGAGGCAGCTAGGAATAAAGCTTTTTTCTTTTCTTTTTTTATCAGAGAAACAACCTAATTGTTTTATCAGGACTGTCATAGGAAGCCATGTATTTTTTTTTATTATGGAAGAATTTGAAATAAATTACTGTTTATATTATGCAGTTTTGCAATAAAGCTGGCAATTAAGAATCACTAAATGTTAATAACCTAGTGAGATTCTCATAGCCTCATTGCAGAGCTATACTCCTAGAATGCAGCAGAAGTCTCCTAATCCCAGAGATATTACCTCCTGCTTTAACAGCCAGAGGCAAAGATTTTAATATTAGAAGTTATGAAAGTTTAGTCTTGTATGACCCGCTCATGTTATGACTACTTGGGAGCCCCTGTCTGAATAATTGGGTTACATTTGCTTTTCATATAGTTTTCTTATCATAGTTTTTCTGCTTATTGTCTCGCTAGGTTTTGATCTTCTACATATTACAATTTCCGTGCTATTCTGTTATTTGTTAACAGTCTGCAGTTAAATTCTGAAAGGATATAATAACTGAGTTGCTGTCTTCTCTGTGCAAAAGTAATTTAAAATATGAAAAGATTTCAAAGGTTAAATAGCATGCTAATCCTAAATTTTCAAACTTGGGTGCTTAGAACTAGGCATCTAAGGTCTCGTTCACACTACACAGTTAGGTTGGCTTAACTACATCACTCAGGGCTGTGAAAAATGTCATGCCCTGTGTGATGTAAGTAAGTCAACCTAACCCCCACTGTAGACACTGCTAGGTCAATGGAAGAATTCTTCCAGCAACCTAGCTACCACCTCTCAAAGAGGTGTATATACTGCAGCGATGGAAAAACCCCATCAGTTGCTACAGTAAGTGTCTATGCTACAGCGCTGCAGCTGTGCCACTGTAGCTTTTCTAGTGTAGATATACCCATAATTTATATTTAGGCACCTAAGTAAGTGGCCTGATTCTAAAACTAAAACAAAAAATAACAGGGAGAAATCATTACTATGACAACACAGGGAGCATATGACTCACTCCAGCTTTTGAGTTCAGTGATTCAAATCCATAGGCAATAAGCCTGTTTGTTTTTCCTCTATGGGCAAAATTGAGTAACATTCCACTTGCGCTTTCAAGACCACTTAATAAGTTTCAAGAAAAAAATCCAGCATGTACCTGTATCTGGCCTTAAAAAAAGGTCACACAGTGCAAAATATCAATAACAAAACCCTGGTGATTTTTTTCAGTGGCCCCTTTCTGTCTTTTCTGGAGACATTTTGGGGCCCTCCAGTCTTTCCCTACCTTTTTTAATGTTTCTCTCTCCAAATGTTTTCAGATAGTTTCTCTGTTCTGCTGTGTCCCTTGTTAAATGTGGTGAAGGCTGGTAACATATGAAAATGGATAGATGTAACTGGTATGCATGGGAGCCAGTTTACAGCAGAAGGTAAAGCATGCAAGGTGTTTTGGGGAAGTCTTTGTTCTGTGCCTGAACAGTGCCTAGTACAATAGTGCTCTGGCCTCTAAACAGGGCTGTAATACAAACAATAGTGCATCAGATCTGAAAGAGGATGGACACTGAACCATGAGGAGCTTCCATTGGATGCATATGCACTGAAATCTTCTATCCATTCCTTCCCACTTGGAACAATTTCCCTTATCCAGTGCATCATGATAAATGAGGAACCACTCCAAATTTAGACTGTTGATCAATGGCCACACCTAGGAGATCATTATCTAAGCACATAGTTCCAGATGACAGCCCATTAATCTTCATTACTTTATGCAAGTGCTCAGGGACCTCTTCCAGAACCTCTGTACTGTGTCTCACCCCAAGACATAGTTTTTGTTTTGGGTTGCTTAGTTTTAATCAACAAACAGCAAACTTTAAAAGACTGCAGACTCCTGTTGTGACCTGCCTGTCACTTGACCTGCCTTTTTCATGGCCTTTGTGGTCAATTTGCAGTCAGAGAAGAGCTCGCTTTGAGACACTGCCTGCAGATTTGTATTGCAGGGAAGAATCATTTCATTCTGAATAAAGAACCTAAACATATGTGATAATTTTTTTCATCTCAGCTTGAAATCGGATGGTAAATTATACATACCACTGTGTCTCTTTTCCAGAAGGTCTATAACAAAATAGCACTTACGATTTTTGCCTCAGTACACAGACAGTAACCTGTCCTCAATCCTCTCGCAAGCAATCCTCTCGATGAAGGTTAATTTATAAGTATGTTTTAATGAGTGTTTATTAATGAGTGTGCATATAAAGCCGCACCTAGATTAAACTAGTGATCATGAAATCTCAACCTCTTTCCCCAATCCTAATATTTTTAAAATGTCATTTAAGGAGGGGAAATGCATCCGATTGGCAATGGAGCGGTGAAGTTGGTTGAACCAAACCCTCCCGTCTCCTCAGATGCTGAAATTTGCCTACACCTCTGGTTCCTTCATGTGCTTCGACATGATGGTAATTGGTGTGATACAAAACTCATAGATAAATACCTTCCTCTCTAGAAAAGACCTGTACTCTTAGGGGATCCATCACTAATTATACACTGTGTCTGTATTTTATTATATCTGCTCGCTTGACAGTTTTTAAAAAACATCCACAGTTGTTTTGTTTTTTTTACTAAGCTGTGATATGAGAGGGTTTTGGGTGGAATTTTCAGAAGTGCCTAAGTGACTTAGGGGCATAAGTTCCAATGACTTTTCAATGGCATCTGTGCTCCTAAAACACTTTAGGATATATCTATACTGCAAAGAAAAACCTTTTGCACCAAGTCTCAGAGCCCGCGTCACTTGACTTGGGCTCCCAGGGCTTAGGCTGCGGGGCTAAAAATAGCAGTGTAGAGGGTTGAGAGATGGAATTCTGCTCCCGGACTGCTGGGGCAAGTTAAAAACCTTGATAATGGATGTCTTTCCATTTAGTTTTTGTTGCTCTTTCAAAATGAAAGTCAGTTTGTCTTCAATAGATTATTGTTCCCGAAAACAATTTTTTTCATGAATCCTGTGATTTGATCACTCAGCTGAAGGATTTGGAGTACTTTTCTTGCAGACTTGCTTTTAGTTAATTCAGTTTCCCAGATATGTCTCTGGTGTAAGCAAGAAGCCACATCTTCTTTTGCTCACATAGGAAATCAGTGAATTCACTCTTTATGCAGTCACAGGCATGCAGCTTGTGTCTCAGTTCAAAAAAACCATCCCAGTACTTTTCCTCTCAAGACGTAACAAGCTTCAGTGTGGGAAAACATGTCATGGTCAGACCCCATGTCTTCACACAGTTTTGCAAACAGTGTACATGAAGAGGCTGAGTCTTGATGTAATTCCCAATGGATGACTCCTACTGCAAGACTTAACCTAGATGTGGACTCAGAGTTTTAGATGCCAGTTGGTCTCTGTGAATCATGCAGTGAGTCCACACAACAAATGGAGCAACTTTCTTGACCAAGGTGTGCAGAGCTGCTTTGTGGCCCACCATGTGATCCCACAGGGTATTTTTGTTTTGCATGTAGCCATGTAACACAACAGACATTCCTTGTGCTGTCTGAAGCCCAGGAAGAGGGAGACAGAACAGAATGTCTTTGAGAATTGCATCCTCCTATATGTATGGCACAAAAGCCAAGAAATGTGCATCACAACCCTCAGTGCTCACATCAACTTGAAGAGCCTTCACTTCACTGTGGTGTTGGAGAATGGTATGGCTTTCAGTTGTTTGTCTTATTTTCACCTTACGTTATCTTCACCATATTGATTCCAGGGGGGCAAAATCAAGGTCTCTCCAATCATGTGAGGCTTCTTGGCCTGTGTAGTGTGAGTAACTCATCTCCAATGATGTTTGGTCAGAGACAGACGTGGCTCTCTTGAATTGCACTTGTTGACGCAAAATTTCTTCTTTCCAGCGCTAAAAAAATGACTTTGGATTTCCTATGTGTTCCTTGTGAAAGTTTTCAAGGTGTCGTTTGTTTCATTAGGCTTCTTGCTTTCACGAAATAACATTGTGTGACACAGCAAGCAATTTGGCCTTTCTTCGTTCTTGACTTAAACACTGGTGAAGCCATGCTTAAGGAAAACCTTGTCGTATTTGCAAGCACGTTTCTTGCACTCTTGTTTTCATTCATAACACATCACTAGACTCACTGCTGGAGGCTGAACCAGATGCTCTGTATAACAATGAGTCTATTGTGCTTCTTCTATCCTAAATCAGAATGAGGAATTTGTGGTAATAATTAAAAATTAGCACACTCACTGTTAAGTAAATTAGGCCAGGACTTAGGAAAGCCCTGTATGGTGATACTAGGGCAGCACAGGCTGTGTTAGTCAATCTGGCAGCCAGAGAGAACTATAGGGTCTGTCTTGTATTCAGTGAAGAATCCCCTTCATATTCATTACATCCCAGTCCCATCTCTCTTCAATCAGGAGAGACATGGCATGAGAACTTTTATTCTTTCCAGCGTGGGTCTTGCTAACTGGAAACCAAGAGAATCACTCTTCAAAGATCTCACCATCAAATTACCATCCTGCCTTAAAGATCATTAAATTCATCAAAACTTTTTTGAACAGACGTATGCCCATGTGCAAAGTGGCAATGAATTACTATGATTCTTTACCATACGCACATAGAAGAAGACTTGGGCCCTGCCTTAAGGAGCTTACAAGCTGCTCCAGGTTCCCATCTCAGAAGAGCTTAGTACAGCTCAAGCAGATAGGATGCTCTCTTGATGAGGCTACTGCCCACAGATAAAGAATCTTCTGGGTTCAAGTCTCAGCTGGATGGTTGCACAGCCTTTGGATGGGGCGTATCATGTAAATGGCAAAATCGGGTTGTGGATCCAATGGGCCAGATTTGACCCATGAGACAATTCCAAATGCATCTGGACCCTCTCCCCAAACGCTCCACCAGGAGGGGGGCATTTTGTAAATTACAATTGAGTCCTGCCACAAAGGTGTTTGTGGAGCAAGTGCAGACAGATCTGGGAGTAAAGGAAATCATCTCGTGGACTGAATCCGGCCCATTGGTCCTGCGACCCCACATGAGGACGTAACCCACAGTTTGGAAACTTACTACACTAGGGAGCTCTGTCATCATAGCTATGCCAGTATAACTGTATTGGCAGAGTCTGTGAAGTGTAGCCTAGCCCTTTATAGAATTAGTTTCAGGAACAAGAGCATGAGTCTTGTCACTCACCTTTTCCTCATTTGAGTTGATGGGGGGAGAAAAAGCAGTTTTCAATATTGATCTAATTATGCTGGTTTATTATTTAATATGCTCCTGTGACTCATTTTTGACAGCCTTGTCTGGGCAAGTGCCCTTAATAATAATAAAAGTCAAAATCTGAGTTTATGGAGGCGTTTAACATTGAAATTCGCACCTCCAGAAAAGGAGGCATTGAAATGCTTTATCAGTTAATCCTTCACTGATTGTTCAATAGCACATAAAATAGACACACACAAAACAGACACACAATACAGTAGCCCAAAAGGAAATTTTATCCATTAACCATTCTGAAAGTAAATGAGTTGTTTTTCAGCAAATGTGGGACTCATCTGAAATTTACATAATTTTTTTGCATAAAGCAAGTTAAAGCCTGAATTATTCATGACTTTTGCATTTCTTTCTCTGGTTGGTTATTCTGGAAGGAAGGAAGCTGGAATTTATTCCACAGGCACTCTCAGTTTATTGCAGTAATGGGAACGTTGTACCGGTAATTATAGTTTTACTAATTATACTTGCTCATTTGCTTAATCTTCATCAAAAGAATATTATTTAAGCCTGGTTTTCTCTTTGACACAGTAGTTGGGTTATGAATTGTAAGTAGGAAAGAGGTCAAGTCTGTCTGTCTGATCTTGTCCCTCACTCTCGATCAGGCTCCTGTGGGGCTGCTTCAGCCGGAGTCTCAGTCAGTTCTGAACAAGTTGAACAGTCTGCAGACCTTATGCTTGTAGAGTGCAGATACTCATGAAACAGAGAGGAAAAAACTGTGTGTGTGTGTGTGTGTGTGGCGGGGAGTGCATGGGGAGGGGGACGACTTGTATCCCTGTTGTTGGATTGCATCCTTCTGCCATGAATGACTGTTGTGTTTTATTGCTTAATTAATAAAATCTTTAATGCATTTGTGTCTGCAGCTAATTAGCACTGCTAACTCAGAAGACTTCTTTCCATGGTTCTGTTTACAGTTTGTTTTATTTTTTACTGTAAAAAATGCTTGTATTATAATCGCAAAGAGTTTAGGGCCAGATCCAAAGCCTTTTGAAGTCAATGGGGGAATCTTTCCACTGGCTACAATGGGCTTTCGGTCAGACCCATAACTGGCAAAATTCAGTATCAGAATATTGTGGAAAAGCATAGGTGAATTCCACTTCCAGATTGTCACCTGGCTCCTGTGTTTTTTCTCAGTGAGCTAGCTTTTTTTATAAAGCATGAAAAATTGAAGGTTGAAGAAAACCCATTTAATGGCTTTAAATTTATGGAGTTCCTTGTGATCTACTTTGTTTAATACATGCACAAGCAGAATAGCTAACAGTGGATAATACAAAGGGCAAATAATTATTCACTGTCATGTCTCATTAAGTAAAGTTCAGCGAATTCTATTAATTTCTAAGAATGTGCAGTCTGAATACACAGCAATGAATTTGTATTCAGTAAATATCAGGGACTACTCGTATGTAAAAACAGGCACGTTTCTATTCCTGTAAGGCTGTGTGTGTATTTTCACCGATTCTGAACTTTATTAGCATGAAAACTTTTATTGAGGGTGGCAGGAATAGGTGCTCAGGAAGCAAAATGATTAATTCCCCAGTGCCCTCTGGAGCTCAGAGAATCTAATCCAAAATAGTAGCCATGAGTGAATCTCTGGGGTAACTTGAACACCGAGAAGTTTCATTTTTATTTTCAAGTAAGCAAGTTCAAGCAAAGCCAACTTTTTATTACATGACTGTGACTGGAGCCCTCAGGGAGCCACACTGAGGTTACTCAATTAGGGTGAATCGCAAAGAATGGGATAGACAATCCCCAAAGCTGGTCGATATTCCAACACTTAGATTTAGCAAACCAGCACAAAACAGCTTCTATAATACCTCACTGGTTACCCAGAAGCCAGCAACACAGTTCCCTTCAAGTAATCGAACCTTAGGCCTCTACCCAGACACCAAGTCAAATATGATGAGGATTACTGAAAATCTTATTCATCATATAAGAAAGTTCTACCAATCCCAAAGGATCAGACACATTACTTCCCAAGTTAATGAATATTCCAGATCTTATCCAAATACATGCTTACAGCTAATTCTTTTTAACTAAACTAAAATTTGTTAAAAAAGAAGAGAGAGAGAGTATCGGTTAAAAGACCAATCTACATACAGACATGAGTACAGTTCTGAGAAAAGATTCATAGCAGAGATGGTGAGCTTTGTAGTTGCAAAGAGTTCTTTTAGAATCAGTCGATAGGTTATAGTCCAATGTCCATATTCAGGGAGATCCAGATGAGACTGTGGAGATCTCAGCCTTACGGCTCAAGCTTCCCCCGCATTAAGCATCAAGCAGATCTGAGATAAAAAGGATCAGGACCCAAGTGTTTTTGTACAGTTCCAGGCCTTTTCTTGACAGGTCGGAGTCCTTAGGCAAACAATAGGGAATCATGGAGACTTTGAAGTAGACATATTTCCTAAGCATCGCTGTTAATTAGTTACACAGATTAACATAAGGCAATTGCCTGTTTTCCCACCATTCGCAGGTGATTTGCTATACATTTCAAAGAGAGGTGAATACAGTGATATTACTTTGTTTGCAGTTCATTTAAATGTTAAGATGTCCTTTGGATCTCTGAATCAATAGTTATAGTGACAGACACAAACTGTCTGTTTACATGGCTAACATCTGACAAGATATAAGTACACACATGCAGATAGTATCACCTCCAATTCTCTAACAATACAGGTTTGCATTTCAAAGTTCTAGCCTATCTAGCATGGAGAGGCCCTAATGACCATTCACATACTTTTCTAACATGTCTCTAAAGGTTGGCTCTGGGTCATTAGCCTGTGAGCCGCTTAACCCTTTCTATTGACACACTTTGTATAAGATTTGTTGCAATTATATAACAGTGGTAGCAACAATGATTTGCATGGTCATATTTTAATGAGATAATGCCACAATACGTCAGATCCTCAGCTGGTATAATGTGGTGTAACTCCAGTGAGGTCAATGTGGCACTGCTGACTTACACCAGCTGAGATTCTGGCCCCAAATCTCTTGTAGCATGAACATGTCTCTAATAATAACCCACTTTGTGTTTTTCCTGCAGAGAAAATGCTTTATTGGCATAGGAAACTTTAACAATAAAATAAAGAACCTTGTCTTTGATTGATGTGATTAGACAGTATTAGAAAATGAAAACAGTCCTTATCCATTTGATGAAAAAAGAAGACAAGGGAGTGTAATGTTCATAGTTTCATAAAGCACAATAACGCTGCTTATGAAGTTTTCAAGGCTGCTTCTCAAGACTCATTGCTTTAATACTTCAACAGATTTGTATCTGAAGAGACAGGTAGGGTCCTATTTTCTCAGCAGGAATTTTGCTTCTTAGGAAAACAGGCTGAATGAGCACTGGGTTGCTTGTGCTCTGCCAATTTACTATAATAATTCACATCTTCCTCCTGTAATGTTTGTTTGGTCACTGCAGTTATCCATTTGCTTATTTTAAAATGGAATATATTTATTATGCCCCATATGTTAGGGGAAATGCTTCTTGCATTGGCATTAGGAAATTTTCTCCCTTCATTTTCTTCATAAATGATTTATCTGCCTTATTACTGCTTGTATGGTTTCTACCTTGTCTGCATAAAGACTTTTCCAAAGCCTTTTTGTTAAGGACCACAGAAAAGAAAATGCATTACATCTCATTTTCAGCTGGGAATATACTTTAAATCTTTCAAATGACTTTCTTCTCATTTCATGGCCATTGGCACGTCATTAATAGCCCCAGAGGGAAAAGGATGGGGTTACCAATCCAGCGTGGACAAGCATGCATTATCTTGCAATGTGAACTGACAGGACTGGGGACTTTGAAAACCAGCAAAATACTTTTCCAAGGAAACCTTTAGTGTGTGTGTGGCTGCAGGACTTAGACTTGACGTTAGTTCAGTAGGTTTTGAAGTTGACGTTGCCATCAAATGACTAACTCATTGGCTAATGTGCCTTTGGGCCCTGAATTGTTAAGAGTTCCAACATGCCCAGATGTTTTGTTTTTTGTTTTATTTTAACCCACTTATTGAGCACACATTGCTGCCATTAAAAGAAAGCAGAATGAGCAGTGATGCCCCTGTTTGCTTCTCAATATGGAGAGACTTATGATCACAGACAATATTTACTCATCTCTTCACAGGGGTGTTTTTGGAGGTTTTGTTTTTAATGGAATAGCTGCTTCTATGAAGACAGTAGAATAGGTAGTAGGTATCTACTTCACATCACATCTTCAAAGCACTGTATTAAAGGCCAGACTGTGGGTGTGCAAGAGCAGGGGAAGAAGGACAGTACAAGGAATCTCTGCCCTCCACTCGCCCCAATGACTTCACAGGCCCAGAAGCCTGGAGAGAAATAGGGGAGGGGTGGGATGAGGGTAAGGCCATGATTAGCAGAGCTGGTGGGGTGTGGAGGCTGGGAAGCATGCTGCACCATCTCCAAGGCTAAAGTAGGCTGCTCTGGTGCATATTACCCAGTAGCTCCCAGGAAGTATTCTGACTGAGTCAGCCAGGAGTCCTTCTGGGGACTCTGGAGCAGCATGGCTCTTCTGTACCCCATCCCATAAAGCATGCCTATTAATGCTGAAGGCATAGCCTGGCCTAACAAAATCTGTATGGGGTATTTCCCTCCTCATTTTACCCAGGGAAAACCCAAAGTAGAGAAGTTAAATGATTTGCCCAAGATCATAGTAGGAGTCGGTGTGAGAACTGAGTTTAGAATTTCTGAGGGCCCATCACTCTGTCCTGAATTCAGACTGCTAGACCATGCCTCGCCTAGTAGTTCTAAAACAGCCTGTAGTGCTGAACATGCTGTTTCACTGGCACTAAAGCATGCTCTAGGCCAGGGGTGAGCAAACTTTTTGGCCCGAGGGCCACATCGGGGAATAGAAATTGTATGGAGGGCCATGAATGGGGTGGGGCTGGGGATGAGGAGTTTGGGGTGTAGGAGGGTGCTCTGGGCTGTGACCGAGGGGTTTGGAGGGTGGGAGGGGGATCAGGGCTGGGGCAGGAGGTTGGGACGTGGGGAGAGGCTCAGGGGTGTGGCCCCCAACCTAGTGCCCCCCAGAGCGGGACCGAGCTGCGTGGTGCGTCCCCCGACCCTGCGCCCCGGCCGGAGCGGGACCACGCCGCTCGGCCCCCGACCCAGCGCCCCGGCCGGAGCGGGGCCACACCACGCCGTTCGGCCCCCGACCCTGCGCCCCGGCCGGAGTGCCGGAGCGGGACCGAGACGTGTGGTGCATCCCCCGACCCAGCGCCCCGGCCGGAGTGTGGCCGAGCCACGTGGTGCGGCCCTGGCCCCAACCCTGCACCCCAGCTGTAGCGGGGCCACACCATGTGGCTCGGCCCCTGACCCAGCGCCCTGGCCGGAGCGCCAGAGTGGGGCTGAGCTCCGTGGTGCGGCCCCGCCCCAGCGCCCCAGCTGGAGCGCCGCCAAGCCGCGTGGTGCGGCCCCGGCCGGAGCGGGGCCCAGCCGCTTGGTGCGGCTCAGGGGCTGACTTAAAATGGCTCGCGGGCCGTAGTTTGCCCACCCCTGATCTAGGAACAAGGAGGCATGGAAATAACTCCAGCTGAACATGTCCCAGATTGCATTCTGGAAAGTGTGCATCCCAGAATATCTATCTCAAAATGCATTCTAAGGATGAATTATAGCTGTCTGCAAAGTGCCTCCACATAAATAATTGTGGGTTTGTTTTATTTGAATTGAGAATGCATTCCCATAGGACTCTGAGCTTTGTATCTGTGCTATTCTTTTGCAGTTTTCACTAACCAGAAGACTCAAATTGGGGCAGCTTGATTTTAAGATTATTGCTTGATAAAATATGCACAGTGACATCAGCTCTTGGGGAAAATTAGGAAAAGTTCCCTCAGCTATAATCACTATGATTTCATTGCTTTTCTTTGAGTGCTTTTAGATGACACATCTCCTCCATAACAATAATAAATTAAAGAGGCATCCAAACAGTTCTGCAAGATGAGCTTTCTGCAAGATGAGCTTCACTCCTCATCTAGGTCCCTTGGTTTGGAGCTGTATCTACATAGATATATCTTGTTTTATATTTTGATCTGCTTCGTGTCATCTTTAATAGATGAGAGAATGTTTCAAACCTACCTGCAGTAAAACAAACAGACGTTTGTCTTACATGCTGCCTAGGGTGAAATACAATTACTTTATTGGAATGTTGCAAGTTTAGCAGAATGTATAGGATCCTATTCCACCCTTGCTTTTCATGTGGAAGACCCTCTGATATCTATGGGTGTTTTGCACAAAGACTGAAAGTGAGCTATGGCCTCTAGTAACCTTAAGAGAAAATCTATACTGATTGCTGTGCTTCTTTTCTTGTTTTGTTTTTTCTTTCCACTATCAAGGCCCCAGTCTTGATGTTTTTTTAGTCAGGTCCCTGGTTAGATGTCTGTGATAGCCACCTCTTAGTTCAGTATAAATCAAATAAATACAACACTGTGTAAGGCAAGAAAAAACATCACTTTACTCCAGCCAGGTCTATTGCTCCAGAACACAGTAATTGCTCCTGGATCCGTAGCTTATACTGGAGAGTGCTCACAGCAGTCTGAGACACCCTCCTTCCCCCCCAACACACACATCTTCAACACACTTTGTCCTTTGTGCCTCTTTAGCTGCCACCTAATCATCTTGTTTCCCATCCATGGTCTCTACATTTCCATCCAGTCTAGAAAGATCTCCCACATCTACCTTCATTTAAAGGTACAGCACAATGTAATCATTTTTGAAAAACTGGTATTAGACATTTGGAAAAAAATACAATTTTAAAAAAATGTTTTGCACCAGTATTGCACATTGAAATCACTAGAACTTTGCTGCAGACACACTCAAAACCCATTTTGCCATTGGTTGGGAAAGAGACCTTCCAATAATGTCTTTTTCCACCCCCAGTGCCCAAAATGTTGTGATCAGGCATGGAGTCATCTTCCACGTGCTTTTCAGTTGCAGCTTTTGGGGTGGCCAGGTTGCTTTGCAGCCTCCCTAATGCCAGATCTATACTGAGAGAACTGCTGTCATTCTGAGTGATCTCCCAACCTCAGCTAACTCTGCACTGTGTCTACATATCCAAATCTCTTAATTAGAGGAGGGGAAGTAGAGGTGGAAACCAGAAATGTCATCAATCGCTCTAAATGCATCAGTCATGCTGGAAATTACCAGCCCACTCCAGTCATGTTAGGGTGTGGCAGTGACTGTCTATTGATTCTCTGCAATAGTACAATAGGGTCCTGGTCCATGATTGGAGCTCCTAGGAGATACGATAATACAAATATTTAATACGTTTTTGGAGCTGCCCTGTCCTGAGTGAGTGGAAGGAGAAGGGGATCCAAGGGATGATATCTGGTAGGAGAGAGAAAGAGGAAAGACCTGTCTTCCCATAGTAGGTAGAAGACAGTAGGTACCTTCTCTTCTGAAGGTAGATAAGGTGGAGCCCTAGACACCTCCCTCCTAGAGAATATCAGTCAGCCAGAAAATCACCCAGTTTGCATCTAGCCAACTAGGTAAGGAAAACAGCCTTTAGTAGAAGCCAGGTTGGGGGTCCAACAGTCCTTCCCTAAAGGAGCAAAATTACCTGGCCAGTTTCTCACATAGCTCTAATTCCTCCCCTATTCTTGATTCCCTTCACTTTCTTTCTCTGTCCTTCTGCACTAAATTCTGCTTTCCTCTCATAGTCTTCAATGCTTGGCACATCTCCATTCCTCTTCTCGTGTCATCCTATACTCTCGATCCCTGCATCCTCTCTCCTAAGTGGTCCCTTCATCTGTCTCCCACTGTTGGCATTTTGCCTTTCTTTATGCCACCCCGTATGCACGGATTCTCTCCTTCTTGTCAGATGTGTCTGTATGTCTGATCTTTAAGATGATAGTGTCTCCTTAAAAATCCTGCAAGATATGGATCTTCCAACTCCTTGCCAATTGCTAGTGATTCTGACAACTGCACAAGCGTCAGAAGAAATTTCACACTCGAGAGCTTGCCTGCAGCAGGATTATTATAAGTAACTCACCTATTGATCATTACTGTTGATGATATCTCAAGAGAAATGATATAAAATGTAAGGCAGACAAGTAATCTATATGAGAAAAGATATAGATCTCGGAGAACTAAAAATCACAAAATTATAGGAGATAAAAGGCTTAACCAGCAGGGCTAGTGTTTAATTTAGGAAGAAAGCAAGGGGTCGTCAACAAGGTGAAAAAACAAAACAGGGAAATATGAGTGGCTTCTTTTTAATTAATTTTTAATTCTTGTAGTGAGCATGGTGCTGTTGAAAGATACCAGGTTGGACATCCTGGGAGTCTGAAGTTCCTTCTTTATTCATGGAACAGGAGCATCATGACAGTGCAAGTTTCCTGCCTTCCTCCCCACCAATATGCTGCAACTCTAGGAGGAAAAGGGCAGTTCACTCTCCATGCTCATTCTTGTGCAGATTCTACCTAAGGAGCAGAGAATGAAACCCTGATTTTTTGCTGTCTCTGCTGAGATTGCTAACAAGGCTGCCAAGTATTAATATCTCAGGTACTATAAATATGCCCTCTGCCTTCTGCACCTGGGGACTCTGCCATATTGTGCCAAGATTTTAAGAAGTGGCTACTGGTTTTTGGTGCCTCAACCTGAGACATGGACATTCAAACAGTCGATAATAAAGGAACTACAGTCCTTTGAATGATGGTGTTATAGAATTATTCTGACAATATCATGGATAGACTATGTAACCAACAAAAAAGTATTGGAGAAGAAGGTTCTTATAAAAAGAGAGGGGCTATTTGCAGGGCACATCTAAAGAATCTGAGCAGACGGTGCATGTTTATAGGGACTAGAAGGGAAAGTTGATGGCAAAAGAACATGAGGCAGAAAAAGAAGATCTTGGACGGTCAAATTGGTATCTTGGGTGGATCAGGTTTATTCATCCACAAAGAGATTAGTAGAGGATCATACAGAATGGACTACCATGGTTGCAAACCTCCAGTAATGTACATGCCACTTACGAAGGAGAAGAGCAACCTTAGATACCTTAAAGAGGCTTGAATTTTCTGAGTGTATGCCCTCTTAAAATGAGGCCCTTTCAAGGTGTCTTAAATTTGGCACCCCCAATCACTAGTCAATTTTGAAACTTTTATCCCATGGGCCTGGCAATTCCAACAGCACTACCTCACATATGGGAACTTCATGTGATATCCCACTAGTCATCAGCACTGACTGGCTGAAGGTAGAGCTGGAAGAACCTGATGATGCTTGAGGTTTTGAACCTCTTGGACTATATTCTGGAGGTCTCAAACTTTAATTTGAGTTAATTACCTCTTTCCCTATGGATTTAAACACATGGTTTCCCCTCCCCAATTTAAAACACATACACACGTGTATTTCTTTACTTACTGGGAAGCGTACGCTGTGAAATGTCAGGCTTGGGACCTACTGCAAAAGAATAATTTGATAAGACAAGTTCTGAGCTTAAGCCCTTAGGTAAACAAGAGGAATAAATAAAAGGAGGATGGGGGCGGGGAGGGAAGACAAGGGAAGAGCCTAGGTTTGAGTAGTAATCCTCTCTTGGCATTTGAAAGCTCTCATAAATTTGCTTAGCTATTGAGCTGTTACATCCCAGGAAACAGAAACAAACAATATCGTCCTGATAGCCTGTTATTATGTGAACAAATGTCAAAGGCAAAGGGAAGATTAATGTTCGTCTCCTGTTCCTTTACACTGATCCGTTTGGTCTTATCAGGCAATAAGAACGAATTCATGATGTTCTTGATTTGTTTGTCAGATCTAAGGTTCTGATCCTATAGTAGCATAGGCAGACTCCTTTGGCTGCACAGAGCTCATTGCAGGATTGGGGCCTTAAGCATAACATTGGCATTAAAAACAAAAGGTGGTCGGGGGACGAGGGGGAATATAGTAGCTCTCTTTAAAATAAACGTATTCAAAGTCTGATCTACCAGTACTCCCCTCTCTAATGGGATTATAGTCCATGGCAGTTAAATTAAGACATTTAATGTTGAACTTCCCTGTAAATAATTCCACTTATGCAGAGACCTTGGGGCTGAAAAAAAAAAGGTTAAATCTCCATAGTGACACTCTGATATTGACACCATCCTGCCTACTGCACCAAGAAAACAAAATATTGTCAATCTAGTTGAAAAATTTTTGGAATATTTTTTTTTTCTGTCAAAATTCTTGCCTTTGATCAAAAATGAAAAATTTTATGAAAATACTTCTTTCATTTTCTTTTTTTCAAAAATGTTCAATGGAAACTTTTAAACAAGTTTTGGGGGGCTTGTTTGTTTGTGTTTGTTTTTTGTCTCTCTTCTGCAAATTTTGTTTGTTTTGGTTTTCAGTTTTTGTGCATTGCCAATTTTGATTGGTCAGATTAGCCACTTGGTGGAATTTTGTCAAAACTGAAAAATTCTGTTTTCAATTAAAAAAAATCTTTACTTCAAAAAAAAAAGTTTTGAAAATTTCCAATTTAAGAAATAAATGTTGTTTTAAAAATCTCTACAAAGAATTTGAAAAGTGAGAAATTACACTTGCCAAAATGTTCACAAATTTGCCAACATTCCCACTATTTCTCCCCCATTTGTTAAGCAGTTCTTTATATTTTGCCCACTTTAACGAAGAAGCTCAGAAATTTATAAATGAGGGGGTCACACACTTCATATCTTGTGTGGGTCAAGTATGTTGCCCACACCAGGGGCTCCTTGCCTTCCTCCATTCCTCCAACCACCTCATTGAAGGAACTTCTATAACTCCCCCTTCCCCTCCACTGTTCCAGGGTCTCTGTGTGCTCCCCTCCCCCAATACCAGGTTTCCCCAATTTCCCCCTGCCAGAAAATGTTCTGTGTATTTCCCATTCCCGTTTTCAGGTTCTCCTATTCTCTGCCCGCCCCCCAACAGCAGGGGCTCTGTGTGCCCCCCCATCATTCAATGGCAGCGGTTCCATGTGTGCCCTCATTCTCCTCATACCAGGGTCTCACATTCTCCCCTGTGCCAGGGGCTGTGTGCCTGTCTCCTCGCTCCCTCCTCCCCACACACCACTATTTGTCTTCTTTCTGTTTGGGTGATGAGTCATTCAGGGAGTCAAGGTGTTAAACTGTATTGGGAGGATGGGGAGAGATGAAATGGGATGTTGTTATGCTGGAAGGCATGAATGGGTGCCATCAACCAGCTATTTGATCGATAGACAATTGCACACATGCTTGAAGCTGTGACCATGCTAAACAGATGTCAGGGGCTCCATTTCCCCCCACCTTTCAGTTTCTGATCCCCCCTACCCCGCCTTCCAAATCAAAAGGGTTCTGGCCACTGATGCCTAGAGCATTCCTGGAAATTCTGGAATTGATTGGATGCCATGTTCAAAAGTTATCATGTTACATACAGACAAACTGAGAAATGCCATCATTCTGAGTGTCTAACCTTCACAAGCATGGCCAAGTAGTTAAACCTCACAATGCACCTGTACCATAGATGGTAGCTGTACTGGCCCCATTTTACAGATAAGTAAACAAAAGGACAGACAGTTTGTACAGGTCTAGCTGAAAGTTATCTATCAAGTCAGTGCCAGTGCCAGCAATAGAGTCCAGAATCCTGATTTTGTTCCATAAAAATGCCTGTGTGTGTGTGTTTGTGTAACCTTTTACAGAAGTGATGATTTTGCTGAGATTGTGCTAGGTTTTGATTGGTGGGATTATCTCATTCACACTTAACTTAGATCTGGGATTCTGTATTTCTGTGTTACCCAGTTTTAGTAGTCCTTTCTGGCTTGTAAACAACATATTTAATCTTGTCCCCAGTATTTATTTGAGCCTCATTCAACTCCTACTGAAGTCCAGTGAGAGTCTTTTAGTCAATTTCAGTGGAAGCTGGATTGGACCGATGGCCCCACCATAGCAAATGCTTAATTTAAGCGTGTGAGTAGTCCTGTTGAACTCAGTGGAACTACTCCTATGTGTAGGTAAGTGCAAGTTTAAGTACTTTTTTGACGCATGGCTAGAAAGGGTTAAACACCCTGCAAAATAAATAACCCTCAAAATATCTGTGGGGAGATAATGGTTGTGTTTTTGTGTATTTACATATGTATGAGTAGACAATGTAATCAACAGTCCCTGTCTATGCTGTATTCTGATAGTTCAGAGATCAAAAGAACATCCTGGCATTTAAATGAATTGTAAACACAGGATATCTCAGTATTCATCTCGCTTTGAAATGTACTGTGAATGGTGGAGGAACAAGCAAATTGCCTTAGGTTAATTCAGTAGCTAAGTATCAGTGATGGACTTCCTTCAAAGTCATGATAATTACCGTTTGAACTCCAACTTATCAAAAGACGTGAAATTGTATAAAAGATTCTTGGGTCCTGATTCTGTCAGCTCAGATCTGCTTAGGCTTCATCAGGGAAAGTTTGAGTTGCAAGACTGAGGTCCAGGGGTGAAAGTAACTTAAAGGACTTACTGGTACGCTGGAGTCCTGAGCAGGGGGCATGGCCTCAACCGGAAGAGGCGGGGCGTCAACTGGAAGAGGCGGGTCCTTTAAATACCCGGGCCCTTTTAATCAAGATTGAAAGGCCCAGTGGCTCTGGCTGGGAGCCCCGGAGCCTTTAAATCACCCCCGGAGCTCCCAGCTGCAGAGGCAGCTGGGAGCCCCGGGGCTCAGGGGTGATTTAAAGGGCCCGGGGCTCCGGCTGCTGTGGGGAGTCCCAGGCCTTTAAATCGCCAGTCTGGGGAAGCTGGTCCGGTCCGGCATGGCATACTGGCTCTTGCCGGTACACCGTACCGGACCGTACCAGCTTACTTTCACCTCTGCCAAGGTCCCAGTTATGCTGGTATGCCCTGAATATGATATTTGGACATTGGACTATAACCTATGAACTATTTCTAAAAGAACTCTTTGCAACTACAAAGCTCACCATCTCTGCTATGAATCTGCACCTAAATGAATTGAACTCATGTCTGTATGTATATTGATCTTTTAACCATACTCTCTTTTGCTTTTTAATAAATCTTAGTTTAGTTAATAAGAATTGGCTGTAGCGTGTATTTGGGTAAGATCTGGAATATTCATTAACCTGCGAGGTAATGTGTCCGATCCTTCGGGATTGGTAGAACTTTTTTTTTTATATATATATGATGAAATAAGATTTTCAGAAATCTTCATATTTGATTTGGGTACCTGGATGGATGCCTGAGGCTGGATCACTTTAAGGGAACTGTGTTGTTTGGACTTCTGAGTAACCAGTGAGGTAATAAAGAAGCTGTTTTATGCTGGCTTGGTGAATCTAAGTATTGGAATATCCACCAGCTTTATGGGGATTGTCTGCCCCATTCTTTGCAGTTCACCCTAATTGAGTGACCACAGCTGGCTCCCCACTAGGACCCTGGTCACAACTTTGCTGAACGGAGCCCCACAGGAGCAGTTTACCTCTCTTCACACATTGTTCAAAATTCTAGCCTCGTGCTAATAGAAAAGAGACTTTTGATTGATAGCTAGGGAGTGAAATGTTAAAATTTTCAATCACTTTTAAGGTATAAAGTCAGATCTAAAACTCTGTAACTGCAGCATAAAAGCAGTGTTTTATTAAGCTGCATTTATTTTTTTAGGTGCTCTAAAAAGATCTTTTTTCATTCCATAAAACTGCTTAGTATTATGGAGAAAACTATATACTAGTGGGATTAAATTCAGTAATCACAGTCTAGGCACATACAGTAGCTGGCCTACGTGCCCTCTTATATTTTGCCTACATTGGAAGCAACTTTTCATTTATTAACACGGTATCAGCAGCTCCCACATCCAATTAGTGTGCTCTACCTTTCCTACTGCTTTTGTTTGGGCATTTAAATAAGAGTACTTAACTGCAATTTTTCTGTTAGGCTGCTAGGCGGCAGAGCTGACAAATGAAACTCTTGCACTAACACTTCTTGCATAAACCCAAGGGATAAAGCTTATTGAAAAGAACTCTGTTCCTTTTTATTATTGATGAGGTTTAGTATGAGTTTTGGATTTCTTAAGTAATCTCTCTGTACATTAAACTAGAAAGCTTTAACATAGTCTATCAGCTACAGAAAGGTTATGCATCCTAGTTCTTATTAAACACTCAGATTAAGAAAATTTGATTTTACAATATAAACAGGTAGACTTGGCTAAACATGTAGCCTTACAAAAAACCCTAAATACTGATTAAGTCCCCATGTTTTCTTGATTCACTAAGGAACTGTCAATATCCAAAGCTAATCTAATTTTCCACTATGTGAACATATCCATCCAGTCTGCAAAATGAATTGCCTTGTTTATATATTTTGTAGAGATGGGACTGATCTGCACAGTTTCAATCTAGACCCAACTTTCCCCAAATTCAAGAGTGCTATCTCAGATCAATGTTTTAGATACGGGTTTATCTCCAAATGTTTAGTTTTCTTCCCTGATAATCTGATACTGGAGGATTTCTTCCCATCTTCATCCCTGGGTGGGTTGAGTCTCTGAGTGGTTCTTTTCTGAGGCATGCCTAGTCTAATTCTCTAATGCTCAGAAGGATCAATCCAGTGCTGGTGAGGGCAATGGACTTGGATAACAACATATTTTTGTAGCTCAATTTTTTTTTAAAAAGCATTTCTTTAAAAAATTTGAATACAGGTGCAGTAAAAAGTGTTGATTGACTTTTTTGTTTACATTCTTATAATGGAATAATATATTGGAAGGATAAAGAATGTGGAAAACAAAAGTGGCATTATCAGAATAGATGAGCAAAACAATTTAGAAGTGCCTAGGTGGCTTAGGGGCCCCAGTCCAATTGAAAGTCAATGGGATTTAGGATCCTAAGTGCCTCAATCACTTTTGAAAATTTTCCCAACGTAGAGATGTATTGTGGTGTGGGTAAATGATGATAAAGTCACAACAAAAAAGGAGGGAGAAGGAAGGAGAGAGGGGGAAAGGTAGAAAAGAGGATAACTAAGAGCGTATGGATGTGTAACCCATGCCTGTTTGGTGTGGTGCTCTGTCCCCCTCTAGTGGCATCTAGACCAGTTGGCAGCAGGTGGGATTGAACCTGGGACCTCTGAAGCTTAGTGTCTGAGTCTTTACCAGGGCCGGCTCCAGGCACCAGCTTAACAAGCAGGTGCTTGGGGCGGCCACTCGGGAGAGGGGCGGCATGTCCAGGTATTCGGCGGCAATTCGGCGGAGGGTCCCTCACTCCCGCTTGGAGTGAAGGACCTTCCGCCGAATTGCTGCCGCAGATCGCGATCGCGGCTTTTTTTTATTTTTATTTTTTTTGGCTGCCTGGGGCGGCAAAAACCCTGGAGCCGGCGCTGGTCTTTACTGCATGAACTAAAGGCCATGTAGCTCTTAACCAAGGCTGTAGCAGACACATCAATCTCTAGATTGCCTAGGTACCATTACGGGGGGACAACGCACCATGCTAGGGAGGCATGGATCACAAATGTGTGTGGGGAAAGGTGATGTAGATAATATTTATGGGCTATGATATATCTGTAGAAACTCCCAGGAGAAAAAAAATTAATTCAAACAAACAACTCTAAATTCTGTAGCCCAAAAAGGATCCTATATGCTGTGGTTTATACAAAATTAAGTGCATGCTTCTCTTATGCAGTGCAGAGCTAATAATAAGTTGACTTGCAAATTATACAGCATGTGCTCTTTAAATACATAGCCTGAGAGGTTTTTATTGTTCAGATCTTCAAATTTTCAGTTGCTTTGTCTTTCTTCCTATTCTTGCCCCCTGTCTAATTCACATTGTCACTTCCCCCATAGAGATTTTCTTCTCATTATGGAAGATGTGAAGACCTAAAAGTTTCACATATGCCTAGCTCCTTGGAGAGGATAAAACAAGAGGAGGAATGCAAAGAATTTCTTATCATACTGAGTAGAAGTCATAGCTTTAATTAGCAGCAGGAAATGATTGCTTAGAAGCTTGCTGCCGAGAGGTGGTTGGCAGTGTGAGATCTATTAACTCTCTGTTAGTGGTCTACAATGGCAGCAAGAGCTTGCAAATACTGTGCACGAATGAAAGAGTGAATATCCTGAGACAGTTACTGGAGAAAAATTAAAATATATATGTGCTTTTTCTACAACCTGCATTTGTACAGATATGCACTTGTTTCCAGGTCTTGCTGGTAAATGTGTAACAAAAAGAACTCCCCCTCTCTTCTTGCCTTATAATTATAATTAATGTAATAGCATTTTACTGCCTCTCTCTTAATGCCTCTGGACAAATCCGACATTACAATATTTTGATTGGGAATCAAACCTAATTATTGTTGAAATTGGTATGTAGGAGAGAATGAGGTTTTTCTAAACAGCTGCTGAGGAAGCTTTACATGTGAAACAACCTGACACTTTCAGTATAGCTTGCATTTGATCACACCTATGTGGCTGAGAGAGGAATGCAGTTGGTTTTCCAACATTTAGTTTAAATTGTAGCAGCAAAGTAAAGAGGTTGAAGGAGACCAATGTCCATTCTTGTTTCAGCCTCTGTCAGAAAAACAACCACCCCAAGGTGTATGAGAGTCAAACGGGCTAGTTCAGGACAGAAAAGGAGCGAGTGTGCATCTTAAGTGGAATCAGAAACAGTCTGCTGGGTCATCCAGTCCAGCTGTCTGCTAATGCAGGACTGTAACCTACATGCTTTTAAGTTCCCATCACGTTCCTGGGAGATTACTCAAAACCTAATAAATCTGATGGTCAGGACATTTTTCCTGGTACTCAGCACCTTAACTTGGATTTGTGGTTACTAGGGTATTATTTATACCGCACTCGGCACCTTGGGATCCAAGCATGTTACAAAATACATATCTCCACACAGGTGGTGTACACATGGGTTAAGATCCTACCTTCCTCCTTCTCTCTCCATTTCCAAGAATGGGGAGATATTTATTATTTACTACGAAAAACTCTGACAAAGAAGTGGGTTTTGTCCAGAGGACAGTAAGGTTTGCGGAAAGGGGTTGCACAGCTGTAGACCAGCTATTGAGAATACATAGGGATAAATACAAAGGAGGGAGAGGAATTATTTCAGCTCAGTACTAATGTGGACACGAGAATAAATGGATATAAATTGGCCGTCGAGAAGTTTAGACTTGAAATTAGACGAAGGTTTCTAACCATCAGAGGAGTGAAATTCTGGAACAGCCTTCCGAGGGAANCTTGCTGGAGGATTCTCTGCAACTTGAAGTCTTTAAATCATGATTTGGGGACTTCAACAGCTGAGTCAAGGGAGAGAATTATTCCAGGAGTGGGTGGGTCGGCTTTTGTGGCCTGCATCATGCGGGAGGTCAGACTAGATGATCATAATGGTCCCTTCTGACCTTAAAGTCTATGAGTCTATGAGAAGGCTCCGTCTCCAGTTCCCACTATGCTCAGTCTTGCTGTTGAAAGTTGTGTTGCTCTTGAAGATTGCCGCTATTATAGAGGGCGAAGTGGTGTCTGGGATGGTCCAGTCCATTGAACATTTTGAAGACTGTGACCAGGACCTTTAAAGTGGATCCTCTGTGAAGTGATCCTAGTGCCAGAGTGATATTCAATAGGTGGACTGCTGCATGTTATACTAGCTGGAGTATTTTAATATTTATGGTTTCACTCCTTAGTATCATACGTTGCCAGAATTGTCATGTGACAATGGTAAAGAAAGAATCATTTTTTCCTAACCCTGAATCTATTACAATAAGGAAAATGGTATCTAAGATCTCATCTCTCTCTGCTTCATGGCAGTGTGTGCCTAGAACCTTTCCCATCCCTCTTCTGCTTAACTTTTGTTATAGATTTAAAGTACATGTCCTCACTGTTATCTAGACCTCAGAATTTCATGTATTACTGTGGCCAAGACTGCATCTGACAGGATAGGATGTGGTCTGCTTCCTAGCCAGCCAGAGGTACAGAACAGCATTTTTTTGCTGCTATTGCAAAATATCCAGTGTAAAATAGGGAGTGCGGGAGGAATTTTTGGCTGCATGCCACTTTGATTATGACGTGAAGCATGCTCTATTGAGGGTGATTGTAATTTTGGCAAGTTGCTTTGACACCCACTGGAATTCCCTCAGTCTTGCCTGAGTCTACTTTTGTTCAGCTGCTTTTCAACCAGGAGATGATCTTGTCCTAACTCTGAGAGAGCTGGGAAATGTCAGCGTTTGCATTTGATGTGAAAACATATTGTTGGATGATTGCATATTGCTGGCATTTAAGATCCTAACACTTTGCACTCTACCCAGGGTTGTGACACAAATGTTGAACAAGGGCTGGGGGACAAAACAGCACTTTATAGAGTGCCATGTTAGAGAGCTCAGGAGAAGAGAGTACACAACTCTTTGGGGAGCACCTATTACTTCCATTTCTAACCCCGTATAGCACCCTAAATAACTTCTCTTCCTCTGGATGTCTACACCTTTCAGATGCTCATTATTGGCTCTGATGTCCTACCTTTGGATGTTGCTTAACCAATCTCTACACATTTCTGATGCCTTTCTCCTTTCTCCATAAATCAATCACTCATGCCCCCACTTTTGTTGCATTGCTTTGAACTCCCTCCAGTTTGTTAATTTCTAGATGGCGCTGAGGTGCGCAGAAATGAGGATAAGCAGGGCAGTGTGTAAGCATGAATACATAAGGTGCTTTTATTCATCTGCAAATGTGGCAAACACCCAGCATATCCGATTCTCCTGGGAGTAATTGGGCGCTCAGCCCTTTTGAAAATCTGATCATCAGCCTTTTATTTCACGCAGGGTGACTGAAAGTCAATCTGAACTTACTGATTTGTTTCTCCTTCTAGTTCAAATGTTCATACTTTCAACTTTTCAGTTATAATTTCAGAAAAAAACATAGAACTGACTTTCCCAGACATCCTTCTAAAAGAGTTAGAAGTTTATCAAAGCAGGGGGTGAGGGGAAGAGGAAGGAGTAATGCTGGATAACATTTGCAAGATGAATTGGAAGAAATGGAAAACATGATATAGCTGGACAACCAAACCTGCAACAGAGGGTGAGATGCATGGAAAGGTAAATACAAGGGCTGTGTTACAATATCTGAGGAGCACATCAAGGTCACAAATTCAATAGTACAATAAAAAGGAGGCAAAATTATACGAATATTGTAAATGACACAAGGTCATAACACCTGGGTCAAAATATACCTGCAATGTAGTCCCATTTGCCTGGCCCATCTGTCTTGACGAGCCAGTGACACCATGGAATGTTGGCACATAAGGATGGTGCAGTGAAATGCTGCCGCAAAGCAGTTAAATGGTATTCCTGCTACAGTTTTCATCACCAGTGATCTAAGAGAATGTTACTACCTAGTAAAGTCAGTAAAAGACTATAAAGTTTAAAAGAGTTGTAAAGACAGACTTTAAAATTTTTAATATTCTATATTTTGATTGACTGCTTATTCCAAATCTTTCGCATACATGAACTTATACAGGCTACTGCTATTTTGAACAGGGAGAACAGGGCATGGCCAGCAATTCAAATAAGCAACATAGAAAAGGTCACAGTAGTAAAGTTTACTACCATCTTTCACAGAATAAATGAGGCACTAAAACTCCGACACCTCATTCTTGAGGCAAAGACTGAAAGAGGAACAAGAAATGGGACAACCTGGATCTGGGCTTTTACTGTTCATTAACTTAAGTAGGTAGTAACCTTCTCCTTGATTACTTGTGAAGAAATTATTCTATATTCATTACAACCTACATGCTGTAATTGTGCACTTACTCTGATGCAATGTTAGCAGTTAAACTCTGGTAATACTTAGTTGTAGGTACTATGATAACTTGGCATGAAAGCTTGTCATTAGAGCTGGTTGAAAATTTTCTGATGGAACAGTTAAAATGAAACATTTCACAGGAACATTTTGATTTCATCAAAATTTCTGAAAAATTACGGAAACAGCTTGTTTCAATAAGGTCACAGCGCTTTTATTATATCAAAATTGAAATGATACATTGGAAGCAAAGCACTTTGACCTGATTGAAATAAAGTGCTTCAATAAGGTTAAGTAAATAGTTCCAAAATGAACTTATTTGGAAACTTTGTTTTGTGGGTAATTTCAACTTTTCCTTCGATTTGGTACAAAAGTAAGTTTTGAAATGTAGGTATTTCCGATGGAATGGTAAAGCTGAGTTTTGACCAGCTCTCTTTGTTGTGAGAATCATGGATTCCCTGGGTATTATGCATCAAGGCACTGTGATGTCTTGCTCCGGTCATCAGCAAGGACAAGTACATCAGGACTCTGCCAGTCCAAGTGCTGGAAAAGAAACAGAAGAAGGGTTTAAAGTGACTGTATTAAACATTACACTACAATCCATGTATCCCCTCGATACACAACCACTGTAAAGATTCTAGTGCTCACGTTACTGCGATGGCCAACAAGGCCAATAGCAATATCCTATCACAGGTAATAATCCTATGCAGGTAATAATCAGTGAACCCCAGTCCTGAGTTCCCCTGAGACATCTTTCTGCAGTGTCCCAATCCCTCTCACTGGACACTCACAGAAGTTACGTTTGCTGCCTCCAAAGAAACCGAACACACACCAGTCTGTTAGTTTAACTGAAGTCCTACACTTCAGTTTAACACAAAGCACAGAGATGCTTTTGTAATAAAACGAGAATAAGTTTATTAACAAAGGAGATAGGTTGAAATGATGATAAATAAGAATAGAAGGGACGGTTATCGTTACAAGTAAAACAAAACACCCTTTCTAGTGCCTAAAACTTAACTTCAGCAAGTTACAATCTTTGTCTAAGCAGGTCTCTTTCCTATAGTCAGTTCCCAGAGACTTCAACCCCCTTGGCTGAAGGATCCACCTTTCTCAGATTACAAGAGCCCTGGCCTCCTTTGTCTGCCCAGTAATGGATGCCAAAATGGCTTTCTGCCTTTACTTATTTTTTTCGGAAGTCTAGTGTCTCTGTTTCAAGAATCAGGAAGGCTTCCTCAGGGTGCAGGCTCCATCCCCCATCATGATCGTTAGGAAGTCTTCCCCACCCTGCTTGTTTAGCTTGATAGCTTTGTTTACCTTCTGTTTGGATGTACTTTTCTTTGTCCTCTGAGGTGTTATCTGGCTCAATTTACATTGGAGACACAGGAAAACAGGGGAAACAACATTCCTTTGTCTAGGACAAAGAACGTATTTCCATCACACATCTATAATTCTTTATACTCTCACCCAGACATATATCATGCAATAATATTAATGACCAGTGTGTTACCAGATCGCATATGGTACCCCACATGACACCTTTTTAAATACAGATTATGACACCAATGTGTTGGAGCTAGGAGTGTGTCAGGTCTGATGTGTTGTTTTATGTTAGGCCGTGCCCTCTGCCAGCTGTCATTGAGGGACTCTCTGGGTAACAAGCACAAATATCAGTGCTTTCCCCATACATTTGGTGCTGTTTGTAAATGGATAGGAATAGTAGAGAATCACTGGGGATGGAACCAACGCTGGTTGGAAAATGGTCAGAATTTACTCCAACTTTTTATGGAAGGAACAAAAAAAATCTTCCTTTCCCCATATCTTCAATAAATTCTCACCTTTCTGTGTGAAAAATAAAAAAATAATCTTTTTTCAGTTTTTCTGGTTTTTGTTTTTTGAAAACCTTGAAAAGCTGGAAAGTTTTGAAGGAAACTAAAATTTTATGTAACTGTTTTTTGTTTTTTAAAAAAAGTCATTTTTTGGTTTAAAAGTAAAACCTCATCACAAAATTTCAGCCAGCTGTAATTGGAGTTACATCCTCAAGAACAGCTAGGGGAAGGCCAGCAAGGGCGTTGGTAATTTTCCTAGTCATATTTAAAGACAGTAATGAAGAAAAACTGAAGCCTGGCTCTACAAAGAGTTCCTCTGTGAAGAGGGATGGGATCACTAGCTAAGTGTGCGCAGGATTAAAGGGCGAATGATTCCATCAGCCAGCTGCCCCCAGCCCCATGGCAGCAGTTGAGGCTCTGGGGAGGGGGAAAGGAGGATTCTGNAAGGAGGGAGAGGAATTATTTCAGCTCAGTACTAATGTGGACACGAGAATAAATGGATATAAATTGGCCGTCGAGAAGTTTAG